>JABUIW010000217.1:3174867-3295622 GCA_013363375.1 Menidia beryllina
TTTATGCCTCAGACCTTAGTGCAGAACCAGCTCAGAAACCACCCAGATTAAAGGACGTGACGTCTTATTTACTATCTGTCATTTAAAGAATTTTTTTGTTTTTTGAAGAATTCTGCACTTTATTTTTAACTTAGCTGAAAACTACAATATAGCCAACAGCTTGTCCACACTTTTAAGATGCTGTTAAAAGTTATTTTTCCCAACCATACCATATGATGTCACCATATTATATGATAGCTGTTCAGGAAAATACATTTCTTATACACTTTTAATGTGTAGTTTTAGGGTATACATTATCATAAATAATGCAAAATCGATGTCCATCCATGCATTTTCTGCCCACCTATTCCTTGTAGGGTTCTGGAGTTTATCCTAACTGCCACTGGGCAAAAGTAACACCTGTAGGGCCTGTCCCTGGTACACACGGGACAAAGCTGCACAGAGAAAAATTAGGCAAATGACCATACAGTCTCATATTCACTCCTAGTGGCTATTACGAACCTGCAGTTACCTTACGTGCACGTTTCTGGATGGTGTGAGTACGTGCAAAATCCATAAAGAAAGTCCCCCAGCTAGGATTTGAAGTGGGGAATCTTATTATTGTGAAGCAGTGGAAGTTAAAAAGGGAAATATTGCTAAAGAAATCTATGTCTACTTATGTTTCACATTTACAAAAATACTGCTGTTTCCCAAGTTTTATCCTTAAATTAAGTTTGATGTTCACACCATGTGATTCCTAAGCAGTGCCCATCATGACCCGGCCCAGTGAACCGATTTCAAGGTGATTGTATTCTAGCCAAGCGTAGGCATCTCTCAAGTCATCTTTAATTAAAAGGTGAGCTGTTGAAATAGTCATGAGGTGGGATATGCATTTTTTTTACCTGACCCCAGCCCCCTTCGGGTAAACTTGTATCTGGGTTTCTGCAAAGCTTCATATCCCCACAGGAACCAAGATACAAACAACCGGAGAGCTCAGGAAGGCAGCTTATTTAGACAATGGTTTCACCTCTGACTATAAGAGCCACTTCACCTGGGAATATAAGCGAACAGATAGGAAAGCCAACAGGTATTTATCATCCAAACAAGAAAATACTGTATTTTCTGTATGTGATGATTGTATCTTTGTTTTAGTTATTGCTTTCACTGAAAACAAGTTGATCAGAGCAACACACTGATCAGAATAAGAATACCCAACTGAACAACCATTACTGCTGGTGTTTACCATAATTTGTCACCATACGTAAGCAGCGCGTGGTGGAAAATATTTGCGCGTACATCCAATAAGGAGCTTTCCTCACCCAGGGGCATTACAGAGATGTGATAGCAGTGGTAGTCAATGTGAGTGAGGAGATGAAAAACACTTAAATAGAGTTATGGAAACATTGAAACAGGAGAAATCCATACAGGCCCATTTTAATGCATTTTGTCACTGCGGTGGGATTCATTAGACTGGTCAAATAAGAACTAATAAAGTCACTTTGCCATCGTTTGGTATCGATTTCGTCTCGGTTTCTGTAGAAGACTGCAAGACCAGCCCTTAGAAAGGTGAGCAGATCCCTATGTTCGTTCATATATGTCACAGCCAGAGCAGCATTTCATAGTGAGTTATTCCGTGTGATGTGCATGGCTTTTATTAAGCCACCTCTGTGTTTTGGGAGATCTCATCTCAACTGACCTGTGGTAAGTTGAAGTTATTAAAACAGTCGCTTCTCGCCTCTTTCCCACCAACCTTGTCCCTTCATCCCCCCAACCTCCCTCAGAGCTGCACACCTACTTGATCACTTTCTTTCTGCTTTGACAGCTCCCTCCCACTTGCTCTCATTCTTCATTATTACTCTTCTCTAAGTCTATCTCTCACCTCTTTTCTTTCCAGCTAGCCACTACCCACACTCTCCCAGGGGTGTTCTTTAACTCTGTAAACCGATTTCAACTCATTCCCTATCCAACGGCCTGTCAATTTACCTGTCCTTTGTTGGCTGAACTTGTCATTGCCTTGTAACAAGGGATAGTTTCCCTGGGTCTTGTGACGGTAAAAGTGAACACTTGTCATATTACTTCCATGACAGAGGGACTCTCTCTTTCCCAGAAGTGCATTGACTTGCTGGTGTTTGGTCCCCACTGTCCAACTCAAGAAACAGTACCATAATAGACAAAAAATAACTGCATAAACAAATGCAACAGAATATGTTTGGTTTTGGGGAGTCTTAGTATGGTATAAAAAAAAATGCATAAACACATACAGACCTGATGTTACTTAACTAACTTAAGCTGATTTTAGGAAGAGGTGTCAGGTTTGAATGGGTAAAATAAACAAACTATTTGTGGTTTGAATGAATACAGAGATCTTTATTTGGTCAGTATGGAATTTCATGACATCTGATTGGAATGTTATGAAAAGATGAGGAAAGAAAAAAAAAACACTGGGGAAAGGGTTCACTTTCGCATAAAAGGTTAGGGATTGCATCTATTTTGAGATAAAACTGCAGCTCACCACGGGCTGGAAAGGATTGCGAGGCACTTAAGCTAATAGGTACATTAGGTAGCAGGAGTGCGATTAAATGGATCCAAATATAGTATGGGGGAATCTCTCTGCCCAACTTATGCATTTCCATGTGTAAGCAGATATGTATAGGTATCAGAGTGTAGTACTGTTTTGGAGACTGTGAATAATAATGTTACACTCACCGAGTCTATTGTTCTGCTTAAGAGTGAGCTCTAGTGGCAATAAGCTGAACCACAAAAGGCAACAATGAAGTGCTATGGCGATAATTTCATTTATGGACTGTAGCTTCAGACAACCATGCCAGCTTGCCTGAAAAGTATAGACAGCGTCCCTTATATACTGAGGATTCTGTGACATTGGTTTGATTTAATGTTAAAACCTTTATTCCAAACTTAAACGTGCCCTATACTGCATGCAGCTTTCCCAGACAAGACATTTGGCTCCAGTAATATTCAACTTTGCTTTTATTGCCAATTCTTCTTATTGTGCATTTTCACACCAATGCTAACAACAAAACAAGCAATTCTTTAAATGACTGCAGCACTAAAACGTCAGGCGAACAGACTACGGCGGTTCACAGTGCCTGAGAGATTCTGGAAGAGCGAGTCGGATTCTAATGGTTCTCACAAAGTGCTGGTTACAAAAACAAAACAATAATCTTCAGTGCTGTAGCCTGGTGATTTCGCTAATGAGGAGAGAATGGAGGATAAACTGTTGACTTATATTACAGTTGTAACTGAAAGCCCATTAACAGCTTTGTCTTGACAAAGATATGTAGATTCAATAACTAAGTGCAATATAAGTCAGGATGTGGATCCATGGATGCTTTTAAAGGCATTAAAAAATAAATCCAACAAAAAATGCTGGTTTATTTTTCCTATGTGTTACATTTCAGGGCTTAAATGCTGCTACCGGGGAAATAAAATATTTGTTTTTGTAATTTGGCAATTTGATTTGGCTGTGTTTTTCAGGGCAGTGTAGAGCAGAAGATTGGCTTCCTGTTGTACGTGTTGTCCGAGACAGTATGGTGCATTCTCTCAGGGAACTGACTCAAAGCAATTCAGTAATAAATCTCCCTCTGATAGGAAGCTGTATGCACCTTGATTAAAGAGTGAGGCTATCACACGGCAGCTTGCTCACCTTCAGAGGATGGTCTTTGCCCACAATGAAATTACTGTGGATGCTCGGCTTTCTCGCACCCTCTGTGTCTCTCACAACATTTCCTCTGCAAAAAAAAAAACCTGTTTATTATTCATGTTTATCATCACACCATGTCCTCTGTTTGCTACCAGTTTCATGGATGGACTGGCAAGGATTTAGGTTTGCTACATGAAACCCTGCTTTACCGTCAACACTGAGACGGATCCCACTTAGTCTAACACGGCCAACCGCACCGATGTGTGCTCGCAGAGAGGCACGCGCACACACTTTTTCTAACTGCCAGTTCAACCACCCACACACCAAACATTCTCAGACAAACGTGCACACACACACATACATGCAGACATCAGTTGCAGGATATGCCTGTCAGTTCACACTTTCTCCACACCATGGGCTCTCACACACAGCTATCACTCTGCACAGTGGAGGGAAGAGAAATGAGAGCAATTACCTCACAATGACTTCATTGCTTATTAAAAACCTATTAAGGGTCTAATCTTCTTTCCTGGGTGCTGATATCACACATGAAAAGACAATCAAAAACACAGACAGGTGTGCCTCTTTCTGGAGTTTCCCATTTCAGCTTTCTAACACTGCCTGTTTGTACTTCTGTGCAAACTTCTATATATGTCCTTGACTCTCAACAGCCGAAAAAAGAAATCAAGGTGATTGCATGACTAAATATAAAATGAATAATACAATAGTTCTGAAAGATAAACTTTTTCCATTAGTGCAAGTTTTTATCGGAATTTGGACACGATTTTTTCTGTAAGTTTTGTGTTACAGTAATTTGTTATCAGTTTTGGTTAGAGAATAAGTTGATTCTGTTTGTAAAATCATAGCAGAATTCAATGAACCATATTAACTAACTCCTTCTAGCGTAATGATTCTCTAATTGGTAGCACAGAGGACTGGGCAAATAAGTAGTTTGAGTTTAACCAGAAGATGGCAGACTTAAAAGCATAGACCGGTTGCACATGCACATTAACATCTACATTATACCTGATGATGTCCAAATCAGACACCCTGTCGCTTTTGGATGAGAAGCTTGCCCAGCCATCTCATCAGACCCGGTGAGTTCAAAGGAAACATCCGTTTTGACATATTCTCCTTCGGGACATGGACTGATTTTGGAATATCTTTTTTACTCTGGTGCATGCTCGGGTGAGCCATGAAATAAAAACCATTTTCCCAGCGCTGAGAAGGTCTCTGTCTCGCTGTGAAAAAAAAGCTCTGAAACATCAGTATATGGACATGGAAACCCTCTCAGTATCCTGTGGAGGCTGACACCAAAAAGGTAGCAGGAGATTCTTTGAGTCCTGTCAGTCACATGATCATGCCTGCTTGGATTGAGATTGACATGAGACAGTGTTTGTAATGATTTGCATGACCTTAGAGCAAAAAACACTCCTGATGCAGATATGAACTCTGACCAAATCAACACCAACAACCAACCAGTCTGGTTACACAATTTAAGCACAGGAGAGAGGTCTGTCACAGTTCAATACGATTTACAACCTACAATGAATCAGAATGTTTCTATAACCACATCAGTGGACGCTGATGAGAAAGGTTACAATCTTTAAGATTTTATCACCCCAGTACATAAGTTAATTGAAACTGACAGAAAATTAGAACAAAAGTATCTGTAAGCAGCATGAAATAGAAGATAAAGACCATCAAACCTAATTACAGTATGCCACATTAACAACAAATAACAAGCACATTATATTAGAAGTTGTATCATCTAAATAAGTTAGGAAAGAAATGTGGTTCTGAGCACAAAAGAAATGAAGGATAAGAATAAAGTTTTTCTCAGGGTTGTTGCACATTTAAAACTATTATTGCACATGAAAGAATCAAGGGAAGCCCTGGGTAAGTATTGATGAATATGACTGTACTATTGCACATGAAAGAGTCCATAGTCTGTGACAATTATTGCATGTGACTGAGTCTCAAGTATGTCTGACAGCTTCTGGGAAGAAGCTGTTTCTTAGCCTGGTTGTTCTGGCGCTGATACTGCACAGTCTTCGGCTTGATGGGAGGTTGGTAAACAGTCCATGAGCCGGGTTGGAAGAGTCCTTGACAATACTGGCAGCCCTGATCCTACATCTGCTAATGTAAATGTCCCTGACTGTTCCAAAGCTGCTGCCAATGAGCTTCTGAGCTGCTTTCAGCACTTACTACAGAGGCTTCCTACCTGCAGCAGAGTGGTTTCCGTGTCACGCAGTGAGGACGGATGCTGCCACACATCTGTAACAGAATGTTCTAAATGTGCACTACTGTGTTCATTAGATGCAACCAGACAACAACATGGGCTTGAGTTTACTTTCATGGACAATGTTTCAACTGAAATACACAGGTTTCCTGTTTTCAATCATCAAGTAGACTGACTGTCTTTGTTAGACAAAATCATGAAAGAGTCAAACCAATGTTGGACCATCTTTAGAACGTTTCTGCTATAGAATCTTTCTTGGCTTGCAATCCATCTCCCACCAAGCCAGCCAACAAACATAAACCACAGTGTTGTTGTTGTTTTTTTAAACATCCGCACCATTAGGCTTTTGAAATTAACTTCTCAGAGGTAGGGGTTTAACATATTTATGGCATTTATTTGTGGTGTATTTATTCTCTAAAGGTCCATGTTTCAGCTAGCTAATGATTATATCACTGCACCCAAAGCCCATAATTCTACCTGCAATTACCATTCACAGCACACAAGCCCACCCAGAGAAAAGTGAGAGCCTGTAAATCCTGAAAAGCACCATGTCTTAGCAGCCATCCTTTGATTCTAAGGACTTATCCACCCATCATTCCTTCATCTGTCAGTTTCTTTTCTTGTCTATCCACTTATCAAAAGGCATTAAGGCTGTATCTCTTAGGTCTGCTGAATACTCTCATATTACAAAGGAGTTTGATTCAACCACTTCACTTATATGAGAAGGGATTATGGCATGAGGTCACTGATGAATGCGGTCAGTGCCCCTTCAACACTGATGAATATAAATATGACAACTGCTTTCCTGTTTCTCAGATATCACACATGATCGTATCTATACATTTACGGTAGTTTCATTTATGCTCAATACAAAGTTGTACTCTGTATCCGGGATTATTCTTTCCCCAGTCCGATTTGTTCCATCAAAAGTACAATGATGAACATTTTAAGTTCCATAGAGGCAACACTTATAAAACTTTACATTACATTTGTCAGTGGTGTACTGTGATACGATCAAGTTCCATTGATAATCTTGGTATGCACTCAATGGAGCCACATATGGAATTAAAGTACAGGTATGTATTTGGCCATCAAGCTCATATGTATTGTGAAACAAGCAGCACTCAAAGTCGCACAATGTTGGATTAAAGTTGGCACTGCAATATTTGATTTTATACCCTGATTAATTTTTTTTTGTTAGAGAAAGATAAGGTGGGTGGTTCTTTAAGCAGGCATAACATAAAATGATTTCCATCAAAGTGGAAATCCAGTAAATATTCAGAGCAATTGCATAAGGTATATTGACTTAATTAACTGCTTTATCTCTCAAGACAAGAGTTGCTGAAATCTTTCTCGTACAAAACTGGGAAATAAAGCACAGCATATGAGAACAGTATATACGAGAAGTTAGTAACCCGAATTACAAAACCTTTACAAAGTTAGAGTCTACTGGATCATATAAATCTTATATTGACAGCTTTGACAAATGTCTGACTTTACTTCACTCAGGGAGAACTCTAGAAAGGAAAACCTTGTCTCGGACTGACGTGTGTCAAACTAATTGATGGTGGAAACAAGGATCCTGGATCCAAATTAGAGCTCTTCCTTAAACTTTCCCTATTCTCAACTTTCTGCTCAGGTTACTAAAATCATGAATATCAGTAGCCACCAGTGATATCAGATTAATAGGAGAAGCTGTATGAAACATTAAGGGTTTTCCACCTCCAGAAAGGTCCACAAGCAATGACAACAGTGCTGGCAGTGGAAGTAAACAACTGTCTGCAAGGCACTGGGCAAACAGACAGGTCTTGAGCTAAACGACCTCTTCTCCAATATGAAAATCTGAAAAGAGGGGCAAAAACACTCACACTGCACCTACAGCAAAAAGAAACAAAACAAACAACAGCAGACAGAAAAATACATCATGCACTAACAAGAAAGAAAAATAGGAGAAGCAAAACCTCCTGCAGCGCAAAAACAGTGATCTGAAATGTGGCATTAAAAGTCAAGGGAGTTAGGGAGTTTCCGAGTATGGCCCAGAGTCCAGAGTACAGAGAGAAGATGTGAATGATGCACATTGATGATAGACAGGTGAACACACAATCTACAGCCCACACTTCAGTGAAGTTGGGATGGAGGATTACCATATTGCGGTTTTTATTTTGTCCAAATATAGTTTCTTGTGGCCTTTTGTACTTCTTCTTTTTTTTTTAACTCTGCTTTTTGCCTATGGATGTTTTTATATTGAACTGAACTTTGACTGGCTTGAATCAGATTGTATCTTTGAAGTGCCAAGAAATGACGTTTGCTGTGAGGTGACACTATACAAACACAATTTTATTTAATCGTGGCAGAGTCTTTGACAGAAAATTCCATTGCATTATCTGGAACAAAAAGTGAACGAACAGCATAGAGCAAAAAATGTTCAGATACTTTTTTCATTATATCAGGTAAGAGTTGATATTCTCGAAGAAAATTTGAAAGTTTTGCGAGCTATTCGTTGTTTCAGCCCTCCTCTTTGCCAGTTTGGCACTTGTGTGTGATGAAAAGAAGCTTAGATGGTTTGATTAAATTGTCAGGGTCTGAGCCAATAAGTAGAAGAAGGACAAGTGTGGGAGGGTAGAAAATCAAAGCTAGAACAACTGTGAATGACTTTCAGCACAGGTTTTGTCATATGGCCCAGAATCAGCACACATTATCCTACCTTAGCATTTGTAATACATGTAACAGACGTCTTGGAATGCATTATTACAATTATATTAGAACAACAAATACATAGACTTGCTAAACAGACTTAGAAGATGACTCTAGTTTAACATAAAAGGGTTATTTATTTCTTTTTACTTTCATTTTTTCTGTAGTAGAAATTAATCTACTTATCAAAGGATAAAATCTTTGTTGTGCTTTTGCACACATTGATGCAATGGAGCTCTATAGAGCACAATACATAAAATTGAATTATATTCAGTAAGCAGCATGCAAATAAATATATTTAATCAGACAAAAATGCTCCTATGGTCTAAATATAGTTTTAATGTTCGTAAGAATAAATTAAAAAAGCATTAAAACTACGACGTGTATCCTATGGGTCCAGAATGAATACACAGTACAGTACCATCTAATTTCTCACATTGCAGACTATGACCAAATGGATTTTGCAAACCCTACACGCACAGTCCCTTTTGTGATAATGCTGTATTCATATCATCAATTGCATTTCCCCTGGTTATTGACTTTTATTTTCTTCATTATTCCATAACAAAAACCAAAACATCCCGTGTGGTATATTTTGCCGCCTCTTTGTTCCAGTTGATGCCAGCTGCTGCTATGCTGCGTGCCTCATTATGTATGGGAAGAATAAGACTTTATATTCTGTAAACGTTTGTCACGCCCACCATTTAGGTATGCATTACACTGTATCAAACATTATTAAGTTAATTAATTAAGTATAAATGTTTCAAGTGGGACTCAATTGTACCAAATATGCTGACGGAAGCCACTCTGATTGGCTTGTACAACCTAAAAGATGAGTTAGAGGTGAGTGACATCACATTCTGAATCAACATGTGACTCACATTTTTACTTTGGTGAAGCAAATAACAAATAACAAAGAATAGTAACTGACACATGGCTTAAGAAAGACTCACATGAACCAAAAAACACAAAGCATGCACTTCTTTGTACATGTTTATTTCATTTTCTTTTTTATCCTCAAGGTTGTCTGGTGTCCCACACTGAATAACAAGCGTGCACTTTTCTCCAGGGAGTAATGCCGTCTTGTGCATGCATAGACTGCATGACCTGGCCAGCAGTTGGATGTGGTCTTTATGTGGTGTTCAAGGCCTATTTTTTCAACCATATATCATAGGACATAACAAATCAGTATAATCTTTGTCTATTTTAAAATCTCTTTAAAATATGTTAGTATAAATCCAACTGTCAGTAAACTGGTACTTTGAAGAAAATGTCGTCTTGATGTTCAGTTCGCAGCTTGTTTCCACTGCCCCCTGGTGAGCAGCAAAGGAGGTGACTGATCAGATTCACACAGCTGTCACAATACTCCCGTGAAGAGTACACTTCAACCTCCCTTTGAATCTAATACACTCACATCCACAATTGCTTATACATGATGCTTCCCTGAGCTTCTTACCTCAACCCGAACCATCTCAGCTGAGTGCTTGTCCTAAACCGCAAACTTACCCGAAACCTAAACATAAAACCAAGGTCTAGGATAAGATAATCTTTAAAACATGTGCAAGCCACCATTTGGCATCCACCACATATAGTGGACCCTTCACTTTGGACAACAAACCACAGTTTACTAAGCTTTTCCATTCAAGGCAATTTCCAAAAAGATAGCAATTTGTGATAAAGAAACGATAAATGCATCAGCAGTATTTGTGTCTGTATTTAAACTGTATACTAGAACGATCACAGGCCATGGAGCTGTGGAAATCCTTTTTTAAGTCAGAACACTGTTTGGTAAGTCAATATCTTTGAACTTGCTCCCCATAATGAATCCCTAATAGATGGATATACAGAAACGTTCGTCTGAGCTTCCTTTTTTTTCCCTTTTTTCTTTGCCAACAATTTGGAGGGTCGTGGCATCAAAAATGCATTGGGAGGATAAAAAGTTTAAGCACCAGCGAGCTGTTACAGACCCAGCAGACTAATCTACGGTCAAACAGCAGCTCTGTATCAGTCAGACAAAGCATGGCAACCAGCACATCAAAAGTTACAGCGTTGTTTACTCAGCCCATTATCCTTTAATCTTTCTTGTTAATGAAACATAAAACCCCTTACTAAACATGCAGGCAGTCTCGACAGCTTTACAGTGACCTGACAAAGAGAAAAGAAAACTTTTTAGGTGCTGATCCACTTAATGCCATTGTTCATTGGAGGAATAACTCTGCCATGTTCTTTGGCTTTAACCACAGACTTAATTAACAGGAGAAGGAAGCCACCCTTTTCCTAATGTCAGGTCTAAAAACCTTTCCCCAGAAACCAATTACTGGCAAGTGAGTTTGCCTAATTTACCGTGACATGTCTGCCTGCGCAAAAACACAAGAAGCCTGAGACAGAGTTGTGATGAGGGATCGGAGGTGCAGGTCACATAGAGATGCAGCGTTTTTTTTCCCGTTTTCCCGTTTCTCTCATTGCATGTTGACCTTAAACTCAAAGCCAACAGAGGCTGCCGCTTGACGCCACTAGCTTTAGTATTCTGCACTCAACCTGCTCATCCATCAGACTTTTAAGGTCAGCTTCTATTTTCAGTCACTCTATCAAAAGATACCCGGTCACATTTATAAAAACACATACATATGCAGCCATACAAGTATGGTCAGATGCATTGTAAAGCTGAGAAGATATTATCATTCTTCCTCTTCTAGCCTTTTACACAAGAAAACCAATTCAGTGTTCTAATCAATGAGATACACTCTGTTAAAATACCTAGGATATTTAATAGAAGGATTCTATTCAGTGAGAACGTGTACCGTATACTGACTTACTGTAAGATGGAAACTGTCAAAATGTGAATATTGATTTTAGATGGAAGCAAAAAACCCTGTTTCTCTTCAGATCAAGTTAAACCCACAACCTTCATTCTCAAGTCTCAGGAAATGATCAAGTTTTTATTTTGGACAAACAAAAATCTGCTTTTACAAGTCAGTGGATAGAGACATTGAACAGTACATGCAGTAAATTCCGTTTACTTAATTTCTTCCCCTATACTTACATGTACTAGTCTGGTCAGCAGTTGCCAGTTAAATTCTGTCAAGTATTTTATTTAACTAAGACTGAACATCTGCAGTAGTTTCCTTTCACTTCACCAAATTGTGGCTATGTGATAGAAAGTCTTCAATTGGCACATTTTTCCTTGTGCCAATTGGCCAGAGTTTTCAGCTTCTGCCACTGCTGTGCTTAATCTGTGCTTTACAGACCTTTGTTCAGCAATCCTACTTCTAAAATCCATCTGATTTTCAGACACAAACCATGCCATGCTGGTGGATCGCACTCTGAATACTTTTCTCTTACACTGATAGAGAAACTGACTGATATACATCCTCATCTAATTACTTATTAGACCTTAAAAACTACTATTCAACTATTTATATCAGGTCATTTTTACAAAAGAAAGCACTGCAAGCACTGTTCAGACTTCCTCTTGAAGAAAAGGTGTGACACAGCATTATTGGATTAGAGGAGACTGTCAACTTGTCTGTTTTCATGGAACAGAGCTGGGTATTGAAACTGCAAAGCAAATGTGTGTGAGAGTGTGTGTCTGTGTGACATAACAGCCAGTATGCCCAACTGCCATCCATCACCCACACACTGTCGGCAGGGGAGCAAAAGAACACACATATGAATGCATGCACACAAACACACAAACCCATGTCTCCAGCAATGTCTGTATTACAGAAAAATATACAAAAACAAACAAATGGGGGGAAAAAAGCCACATCATTCCTCAACAAATGTTCCTTACCACAGTTTGAGACTGAGGCTTTTACAATGTATTTATATGAGACACAGACTTCCCGCTTCCTGGCACTGAAACATGTAACAATAATAAATTGATAAACTGAATTAATTAAAACTGTTGTCCGATTTGATGCTTTGAGTTGGATTTAAATTGATATGGAGTGCATCGGAAACCCAAATTTTGTGTATGGGGAGAAATAGAGAGAATATTCTTCCTGCTGGAGTGGCAACCTTACAAAAAAGGCTTCTATGTTTGATCTTTCTACTTTGTTTTTCATTACCAGTTTACCTTTAATTGGATGCATCTTGTCAGCCCTTGCTGCTTTTGTTGACAACTTTCTAAAAATCTTTTTTTTTTTTTGGTTACATGTCAGATTTCCACTTTTATTGTGTCCATGGAGAGAAATCTATATTTAAATATATAAAAACAGTTAATAAACCAGTTGGCAGCCAAAATGTTTTTTGGTATCTCAGAGCTTCACTGTGAGCACTTAGCGGCCCTAATTAGACTCCTGAGTTGATTCTTAATGGCTGCTGTTTTCTCGGAAGCAGACAGGCTTGAAAATGTCGAGATGGTTAACTGCACGTTTTTGCACCGTGTGTGGAGGCTCACTTGTCTTGTTGCCGGTGTACAGAACATGGGTAAGATATTTTTTCTTCATCATATACTGACACTCTGTCAGGAGAGGTAGCAGCTAAATTAAAGCTTGATTGTACTGACAAACATGAAAGTTGTCAACAATTGTTGTCAGAATCTATTTAAAATGCAAGATGTTTTCATTATGTAGATGTTGATTAGATGTTTTGATGAGGTGGAACCAACAGACTGTGTTGCGTATGAAATCCTCCTTACTCACAGTCATTTCTATAAAAAGATATGCAAAGTTTCTTACCTGCTCGTCTTCAAATGTTTAAGGCAGCCAGCCAGATGCAGCCAGCTGGGTCTCATCGACTAATAAACAAAGTATTAATTCACACGCTCCAAAATAGTTTTTATAACCTGTGTATTCACAGCATGACATTTTTAGCAATGACGAGTTTATGAAATATGTTGAAATATAACAGAGAAATTAATCGGAATAAAGTTTGTGCAATATCATCCACACTAACTATATATAATTATACATAAAAGTGGATCAGTACGGTGTTTGACAAACCCTGGACAATCTCCCAGTCAGATGTAAAAGTTTTATGGGCTCTGAATCCAGTTTTGTCACCGTGTCACAAAGTGGAATCATACTTCCATATACTTGCTTAAGTTAAGCAGGTTACTTTATTATACCTTTACTCTTTGTTGCCTTTAATTAGAAGTCCCTAGCACAAAACTTAATTGTCAGCATGATAACAGAGAGATTTCTCGGTGACAGTTGCACCCACACAGCTTCTGGGAGTTTGTGCGTGTGCTTCTGTGTGTGCATGTGCATGGGTGCTTTCAAAAGTTGTTTTCTCATGTGTGTAGTGATGGTTAAAAGGCTGACTTCTGTTGCAGGAAGAAAAAAAAGACTCACTAACAAACTATACAGTGCTGCTGTCTCTGGGTCATCTAGTAACACAAAATCTCTGTGCAGCAGGTACTTTTATGACATCTGTTTTTTGTACTCACACACACACTTAGTAGTGTCCCACTGTCAATAACAGTGGCTATTTGGATACATATGGGAGATGCTGCAGATGCGACAACATTTGTATCGTCTGCTGAAAAAAAAGAAATAAAAAAGCTAACCTGGTCACCTCAGTCCTGAGTTTGAATGGAAATGTGTTAAAAGTTTCAAATGATCCCTTATTTGCCCTGGCGGCTTCATCATTTACATGCTACAATATGTCTTTTGTTAGAAAAACTCAGAGCTATTAAGCCATAAAAATCCCTTGATCCACTTGATCAGAGCTTGTAGAGGAGTAGTCACTCTGCTCCATGTGCTCCATGTCTAACTCCAAACTTCCACTACCACTCATCCAGCCCCACCTGCGCCTCCACCCCTTTGGAAAACGACAACAAAACCAAAGCTATTGCCTAATTTGAAGAGTTATCAGCAAGTTCTCCCACTCACTTTGGTGTGCTGTATATGGTCATGACAGATATAGACGGTTGAATGAAGCAGATGTTTCTTTTGTCATACATAAATATATCAAACACATCTTAATTTATTTCTTTGTTCATATTATAACATAATTACTTATGGTAAGTTTCCCATTGCAAATGATGGCTTACAACATCTACTTCCAGATGCTCATCACACCATATGAATTGGACAAAAAAGACTATATATATACATAATATATATAGATACATATACTGTATATGTGTATGTTTATGCATTTAGCAGATGCTTTTATACAAAACAACTTACAAAGTACACACAATGTTACAGTTATCATTGTGACAATAGGAAAATCCTTATTCCAAATCAGTGATGACAGCAAAGAAAGAGTGGGAAGTGTAGAAATAGTATGGGTAAGAGTTAGGATAAGAGATGCACTTTGAAGAGTTGGGTCTTTAAAAGTTTCCTGAAGATAGACACCTATATATATATTTATATATATATATATATGTAGCGTAACCTGAGGACTGCAAGGATAAATTCATGTGTTGTCTTCAAATAGAAAAAAAAAGCAAAAAGTTATAGATTTCTATGAATGAAATGGAAACGAGAAAGTTTCTTAGCAGCGTAGATACACATAGTGTTGCCATGGAAACACACACATAGACATACACACACACTCACACTCCCACCCAATCCTCAGCCTACCTCTTCTCAGGCGGAGAAGAGACGACTGAGAGCAACTGACGGGCAAAGCCACCATAACTTATCCACACACTTCCGGGGCGCACAGCTCAGAACATCTCCCTTTCCCTCTGATCGTTCTGAAAAAGCTTGCTCATGCTGTATAGTGCTGTCCGGTGCTGTTTATACAGTACATTTTGTTACCATTCAGTTTTTCCTAATTTGTAAAAATTAGGAAAAATCTACCTATTTAACTTGACAGAGGCCGTTTACCCAGTTTAATCGACATACCAGCTTTTGAGGAAGGCTGATTTAGGATTACAGATCTCCACAACTGAACTAAACCATTAGATAGGTAACTTGTCAATCTCTACTAACTACAATGCGCTGATCATATATACGGCCTCATAATTATTAAGTCCTCAGCAGCTAGGAAGCCGCCTTAGACAAATGACTGACAGCCACTGTCCAAAAGAGAGGCTCATGCATACTACAGCTGTTTTCCATGTCAAAAGGATGGCACAAAATAATGGGAGTGGACATACCGTATGATAAATGTCACAGAAATATTTTTCAACTCTAAGCAAAAATACATTTAGAAAAAAAATTAAGAACATGAAAATTGTATAAAACATTGACAAGGAATTCTGTTTTGGTAGGATGTCAGAAATCACGATGTGGATGCTTCGGAGTGTGTGAGAAGCCACAAATCTGGGCTCTCAAAAAGCAAACTTTTTCTCCACAAGAACAACCCATCTAACTGGCAACTTTTTCCCTGGTGACTGACTACTCCATAGCCCCGTAGAAAGCCTCCCTTTATAACCGCTCAAAGGTAGTGTCATAACACAGGGACAACCCTGGAGACAATAATTGCATCAGAAAGGAAAACAGTATTTAATGTGGGCATCTTACACTTCTGAGATATGTTCTTGTTTAAAGCAAAGCAGGACAGCCTCGTCTCATTAGTGTTCCGCCTCCCTAGTTGGCAACTTTTTCCCCACTGGCTACATTATATCCTTTTGGAAAGTTCCCGGTGAAACACAAAAAAAATAATAACTCGGAGACAGCCATCTGTTTTGAAAAAAGTGTCCCTCAAATGCGTGGTAGGATTTTTTTTTTTCCCTTCACATACTTCACATAGAACCCTTAAAAACTTCCTTTTCCTGCACCAAAACACAGCCCACGGTGTACATGAAGGAAAGTGAAGGTGTGAAATGAGTGCAGTAGTTAGGATGCTGTTGGGTGCCATGACACCTGTCAGAGCTGGCTGTCTGACTTTTAGCCTTCCACCAGCAACAGTCTCATTTTAAATGAGCTCATTTGTGGCTACCTGTGTTCATGGGGGTGGACTGTCAAAAGGCCATGGCAGGACACCAGGATATGATGGTTTCCCTTAGCCAGCCGCAGCCATAAGACTCACACATTTTCTCATCGCTCTGCAGACTAATTGTTATATGTTTTGAAAAATCGGAGGCGTTATTTTAATTGAAGCCGTAATAAATCATTTTATATGTGCACTGCTGTGCCTTTATATGGCATGCTATGTAGAGAGAATATAAAAGAAGGGAGTCTTAATGAGATTCCCATCGCATATCCTTAGAGGAAATGTAACAAATCCTTTTGGAGGGATGATGATGACATGTTCCCGTGGTTCTCTCTTCGACAATGTGTGATGTCTCAGCCCTGGCCGAGGCTTTTCATCGAGCACTCCACTCAGGCTAATCATCTTATCGCCCGAGGTGGTGTCACTATAGCCTAATATACTGTGGGGAGAGCAAGACACAAAGCAGGCCATTGGAGGCCATTGGTTAGAAAAAAAGGAAAAAAAGAGATTGCTTTCTGCTGCTTTTGTAAACTCAACTTTAACATGTGAGTAAATAATGACAAGTATTAAAGGGATTAGCTATGGTAATTAGGGAGCAAGACACATTAATCACTTCAAATTTCAGCATGATTCAATCGCTGTAACTGTCCTCATACATCCCTCTTTCATAGAAATCAAAATGAGACTCTAACAGTCTTATTGTTCTGAAATGACTTAATGCAACTTCAATGTAATCTATGTAATGCAGTTATAATTTTTTTGTCATTACATCAGAACCAAATACAAGACTAAGCGATCAAGTGATACATTTTTAACCAAATTAAAAGAACCAGAAGCTAGGAATCCAAACTTCAAATATGAAAAATATACTAAACAGAACAGAGAACACAGGCTACCCACTATGCAGGGGCAATAATACAAATCTAAAACAAAACAAAAGGAGCCAAAGTATTTATACAGAGGGAGCCACTGGCAAACAGAAACAGGTGTAGCGACTGGAGTGCGAGCAGAGCCAAAAGCAAGTCCATCTGAGACAATTCAAGAGAGACAGACAGGAAATTTATTTAAACAAAAATGCCTCTGTCATGACAATAACGAATGCCATCGTTAACTGAGAAAAACCTAACGCACACAAAAACTAAATTATACTGCAGTAGAACTAAAAACTTATCAGCCCACAGATCATGGCCGACTCAGTATCATTAAACCTAAAACATGTTCTCCTTTGATTTTTTCTTTACACAAGAGCAGGCAGACGTGAGCTGATAGACAGAGCTGTTAACAGCGTGGTGAAAGAGTTGCAGTATGTTGAAGGTCAGGCTTTCTTGCCTCACAGGAACGTCTTTGTCTGCTATTTCAATAGCAAAGTATTGACTCGGCAACATGTGGTCCTCTATTCAGATGGAGACACGGATCATTTCTTTCCCAGAAACTCTAAGTGGCCCTGGCCAAATGACAAGCAACAGCTTGGCTTATGAATAAACCTCAGCATGGTGCGAGCGAAAATCTTCGATTACTTTATTCCAAACACACAACACACACATGCTCTTTCAATCTCTTCTATTTCTTTACCCTTATCCAACAAATGTAACAAAGGTAGTGTCATAAACAAGGACAGTTGTGCTCTGCTAGTTTATTTATCAATATAAACACACACACCAATATTTGCCCACTGCCACAAAACAATGACATGCTTGACACTCGAAATATTAGCTTTCCACGCTCGCTGTTAAGCTAATATAGGTGTATGCTCCAGAGGGTCCAGAAATGACAATACACTTCAAAATGTCATGAAAGCTGGGATTTCATTATTGGTAGAAACGCTTTTTTTATGGCAAGTGATCTGATTACTGTGATCTGTCATCGTGCCACTAGTGACATTTCATCTTCCATTAGGGACCATGTTATTGTAAGGAAGCGGCCTGGTGGAATTTAATTAAAAAACAACTAAAGCAATCCTTTGTTTGCTCGAAGTTCACAAAATGTTTGGAAGACAAAATTAACACAAAGGCAGCGGGTGCTAATTCAATACTTATGAAACCAGAAAAAAAAAATATTGATCACATTGCAGTATAAGAATAATCATGTGTGAACGTATTAAACAGAGTAATATCAACTATACATCTACTAATCAATAATAGACTGATTCAGAAATACAGATCTGTCTAAAAATGATCATCGCTCCCAAAAAAAACATTGTGAATGTTTTTATAACCCAAAGAAATTGGCATGAGTAGTTCATAGCCAGTTTGGTTTCAAAAGCCAAACCAGTCATGGCGCTAAAGTAGAAAGCCACAAGATCTTGGAAAAAAGTATTTTAAGCCTAAACGAGGAAAACAAGTAAAGGAATAGTGTGGAGTCCTCCAGCAATTGCATGCTGGACTCCACAATTATTGGTTCGTATAGCAACAGGTTCTGGGAACAAATGGATGTCCTGGTTTGGATAAACCTGTCTATTAGAAGTCATGAAAATGTAAACGGACTTGTTTTTGTTGCTTTTTTGTTCATTATTGAAACTTCATCATGATTAATATATTATTTTCCTCCCATCTATTTCAAACATTTAAATTCCTCCCCGAAGCCAACAGGGTGAAAGGCTGAGACCCTCAGGCAGTCTAATCAATTCCTAAAGGTGTTCATGGGATTTGATGTTGATGCCTGAGAAGAACTGGCCTCATCTCTGAAACAATTCATTGGTTTTTAAATTAAATCATGTTGATTATATTACTTAAAACAGGAATTGCGTTCCATCTCTTCTATGCGTAAAAATCTTTGTTCAGCATATCGCACTTGCTCTGTGTTTAAACCATTAACATGCTGCCAGTTGCCAAGAGAGACGTGTCACGTTTTTTCCACTGGTTGACTATTTCACCTCAGTTAAGTTAAAGAAATTAAACATTACACAATGCAATGGGTGCTTGAACAGGATGCGTGTTTTACACCTCCACAGCAGATTTCTCCTTCTGGATGAGCACCCACATCTTTTTCTGTTTTCTATCACTTCGTGTTCGGTGTGGGTCCTACGTGACAATGTAGACAAAATCAGAGAGGCGTGTGTAACAACCCTGACGCATTTAAAACAAAGAACAATTGAAGCTCACTGTCCTGAGATGAAGACTTGCAATTGTTACTCTGCTGAGGCTTCGTGCTCTGCCAGGTGAAGTCTCCACACAACAGACACGACTGCTCACATTCGCAACCTGCATGCACCAATCAGTCGGTGAGGAAGTTGCTCGTGTGGACGGGATAAAGTCACTTTTGCTCTCTTCACGCTTTTTGTTTGTTTTCAACTCAGAGAGTTGACTCACCTCTGTTGGAGTGTGCCATTAAACTAGCAGAGATATTGGTGCTTTGGACCTCGGAGTTCAGTGGATCCCAGCCTGAGCCAGAGCTAGTTATAGAAAACAAACAGGGCCACGCGGCATCCTCCACACCCCCTCGACTTCTCTTTGGCTCCCAATGATCTCGGCTCAGATTTGAGTGCTGAGAGGTAGCCCAGTAATCTAGCTAACCATGCTGCTTTCAACCTGCCCCACTTAGCTTTTCTTTTTATTTTCTTTCCCCCCCATTTCCTCAAACCCCTCCCCTCCCTATCTCTTTCTGTTCCTTTACTATCCCCTCCCATCACTCCGTCTTAAACCCAGTAGGTAGGGGGCCTGTCCGAGTGGATTGATTTCCAGTAAGGCAGTGTCTGGAACGCATTCTGGAGCTTTCCGGACGTGTTCATCCTCCTTTATTGCACTCTAATCTCGAGGGGAGACCGTGTCTGCTCCTTAGGCTTTGCTGTAGACGTGCACGCTCACACATGCGTGGACACACGTGAAATCCATAAGAGCTTGCTTAGAGAAGCGCACACAGAGGCAGGCTGGTGATATCCACAGGACAGTGATTCAGAATTTGGCTCTACTCTCCAGAGGCTCCCGCTTAATAGCTTACCATTGTTATTGCCTTCTTTGTCTTAATAAATGTTATTGACCTTTTACAGAGAGGATTGGCTTATTGAACAATAGATAGGCATTTCATTTATTGCAATAAATGCCTACTTGAGACAATCTTCCGAAGCAAGAGACTCATACCCAGGTTGAAGAGATTGCAAAGGAGAGGAATTGGATGCAACCTCCACGGGCCAATGAACCACAATCATGAACTCTCAACCTCCTGGTACCCTGCTTACTCTGCCCGCCAGCTGCTGAGGGGAGGAGAGTCCCTCGCAGTGAAAATCCCTCAATGCTCCCAGAAGAGAAAACCAACAGGTCATGCCCAATTAATGCTGGGGTCAGAGTTTTAACACAGGAGCTGGCTGCCTTTGCTATTCAGCCTGGCATGCCAAGATCAGGACCCGGGATAATGAGATTTCTCTGCGCTTGGTGATTACACCGAGCACAGCCAGCCAGAAACAGAACCGACGCTGGACGGCAGGATATGCTCATCGATGGGCCGATTGCTCAGATCGACCCTCGCAGCCTCAGTCTATTCTTAGCCATGTCCTGCCTGACATTCTCTCCAGGGTCTAAGGTTTTGCAAGGGTCTGTAGAGCACTGACAGCTTTTTATACACACTTCAGACACACAACAATTACAAAACGGGCACAAGACTGAAACGTGTATGTGTTCCAAACCCACTGGAATGTTCAGTGTCAAAATTGCTGATGCAAACTCTTTGTAATTTCACAGCTAATGGGCTGATCAATAGTTAAATGTTAATAGTTGAAGTAAAAGTTTAGCAATGACTCTGATTCCGTATCCTAAGGTGTTGTTTTGTATCTAAATGGGAGGCCATGCAAATTGCTTCACATAACACTTCAAAAGACCTCAAAATGAATATAACTGGGACCAGCTAATGATTGAACTTGCCATCGAATCATCTGAGAATGGTTTCCTGAGAAATGAATTTGTCTGTTTCATATTCACTTGCTGTGACTTGATTTGTTCAATAATCTTTCCAATGTGTGTTATGATGCGGAAATAAAACCAAGTAAATCCTCATGGCAAATCTGCAGTTGTTTGGCTAACAGCGAACAAGCAATTTGCAGACAAATCTCCAGAGAAGGGGAAATTTGCAAAGGAAATTTTACAGCACCTGTAAAAACAAGCTACTTCCCCCTCAAATCTACGAGACACACATCTGCTCTTTTGTTAGAATTCTCAACACATATTGAAGAGCCTCTCATCTAATACCGTATAGTCTGATCCTGCCCACCAAAGCTGTGTGGAAACGCTGGCAGTGTGACATGGGTTGATGGGGAGCTAGTCTCCAGCAGCTCTATAATGATGAGACAGATATATGACAGCCAGTCACAGGAGACTGTTGGCCTATTTGTCTTTCTGTCTCCACAGAAAGATGGATGACCCTTCAACCCCACCTCGGTGGAAATATTCACAGAGCTGCCATGTCATGAGAAGACCATCATAATCTTTCATTCCTGAGCCCGTCACCCTTCATAACCGGATGACATGTTTAAACAAAATTGGAGCCGGCCACGGCATCAGCTACGGTTTTATTGCACTTATGAGCTACCGACACTCAAAAAGATATTTATCCTGCTGAGGCGAAGGACAGAAACTTCATCATTTATATTAGCTGGGATTTGTTGCTACCTGTTGAAGCACTCATTTACTTCTGGCTCCTAAGCTGTCTGATGTTTGGAAAATGTGATCGAAATCAGAGTGTCGGGCTGGGGAATAATTATGATAAGCTGCGATGCCTTGCATTGTGTAAGGGTTTAGTTCATTCCAACAGTTGTTTCTGTGAACAGCTTCTGCATTTGTTTTGGCTAAATTATTGAATGTTTTTGTGGTTTTATTCTAAAGAAAACAGCAGCATCTCGTGGTCCTTTGCAAAAATCTCTCAGACAGTAAACAGAAAGATTAACAAAAAAATAAAAGGTGAGTTATGTTTTTTTTTAAGTCTGCCACTGTTTTACCTTTAAGGTGATACTATGTGAAAGTCACAGTGGTCTCAGTCTGGATAATCAACTCGAAAAGTTGAGGTTTTCTGGAAGACAATATAATATGTAAAGCAGCACTGAGTTAGTGTAAACCATCCAATCAGGATCTAATGAGGAGGTGCAAAAGTATTTGTTGTGAAAGTTTTTTTTTTCAATCTTAATTTCAAACAACTTGAATACTGAACTGTCGACATCAATAAAATATTGTCATTATATCTTCCCACAGCCCCATAACCATTAGCATGTTTAATATCATGCACTGTTTATCCTAGTAATAAAAAGGGTTTTTTTGGGCTGTAAAGTGTAAAATATCAGAGAATTGTTTTCATAACTGTGAAATTTGTGTTTCAATTTCATTTAATAGCCCTCTATCATGTTTCTCCCATATGACAATCCAAAACAATCGATTACCGAACACGCGGACAGACACGCAGATATGTCGAATACATACTGTGTGTTGAAACAAACACTGGTCTCTGAGGAGCAGAGGTCAGCCACAGAAAGACAAAGAAGGCCAGAGAACTGTGCAGACCGGAAGAAGAGAGGAAACAATTATCTCCATATGTTTCAGCCACTCATTCCCCACGGGAAATGCATTGTTCGTCTTCCCTCCTTTAATTCCACATGATCACATCAACTGTAAACGGAACAAAATGTCGTGGGAGACATTTAAGCGCAGTTCTCTCCTACAAAACTTTCCACGACTCCGACGCTCAGCCGGTCACTTGACTGGTTTCAAGGACTCCAGCGCACTGTTTTGTTTGGACTCCGTTTGTGGTGCACAACACTGTGATGACTCCCAGGCTGCCATGGTAACAGTCATGGTACGTGAGTTCAGACAAAGTGCGAATTAGGTCGGTTAATTCAGTCATTGCTACAATTCGTGTGACGAAATGAGCTTTCATGTCACATATCTGGACAGATCTTATCCTTTTATGTTACGGTTATATGCATGTTGTCACACTAAAAATACTGTTGTAATCTCATTGCTCCACTTGTTTTCTTTCTCCTTTCTACTATAAGGTTATGAAATATTTAACTGGCCACTTATGTGGGTACCATTAAAACAGAATGGATTTGAAAAGGTTTTCTGCACAACCAATATTTTGGTAGCTGTTTATTGTATCTTTGCTTTCTTTCTGCTCAAAGCTCATGTGTTTTGTCCGGGCATTCTGGCTATATCCCAAAAACCAAAAACATACAATGAGTGAATGTGAGTTTATAAGTCTGTGTATAAGGCTGTCTCCGTGTTAACCCAGTGATGAACTGGACCCTCTCAGGGCACCCCACCTCTTGTCTGATGGCAACTCAGTATAATAATTAAGCACACGATGGGTATTGAACCCCATCCAGCCGTTGAGTCATCTGGACACCTTGTTCAATTTACACCTCAAATAAATGTGGGTTTATCCCCTATCTTTGCTTTGGTCGGAGAGGATAGCTGAAGACGTTTGAGAGCATTTCAGCTCAACTTTTTTCTTTTCATTTAAAATGCTGTTTCACTCAGCACCAATAAAGATCAAAATAATAAGATGCCCATTTGAACACATGAAGGACATCTACCAGAACACAACCTCCTTCTGATGTTGCTGGAAAGAAAATCTTTCAGGCCTCTTTATGGGCATCGGGACGGTTTGATGCATTTCCATAATACAGGGAGCATAAACTACTCTTTGCCAGAAGGATCAACAGTTCTGACATGTGGTATTGTCTGACAGGAATCAACAGTTCCTGGGCTCCAATGCTGGTTTGAATCTAATTTAATCTAACGTTTTCAACGTAAGTCAAAAACAAAGGAGCTATTCAGGTGTTAATTGTATATCATGCTCGAAAAAGTAACGACAAAAAGATTCTGGGGTTTCATGGCATCAGCAATTAATCTAAGGACTTTCTTTAGCTATACTACATATGAAACTCTCTGATCAGGAGTTGCCAAGCAGCATCCATAGCAACGTGCAGTTTTCTGCCTTTTCTATTCTTCTTGTCACCTCTATCTGTACTCTTTCAACTCGAGAGAGAACCTTGGACATCTCTTGAAGCTGAATGCTGAAGTCCTTAGTAACAGCGAGTGACAACTCATCTATCAGCTTGCAGCCATTACTGTCTTCTTTCTAAAGCTTGACTGGCTTTTTCCTACCATTTTCCCGTTTTGCTGTAAAGAAAAATAGATAAATGTCAGCTGAGGAATGCAATTTCCCACCCACATGTTTGATCACTGGCTAACTGGACAATTCAATAAAAGACTGCCCCTGCTGGAGTCTTGCCAGACTTTTGTATTAAAATGCAATCCCTCTTTGTCGGAAGTATTGATGTGCTGCTCCAACTAGCCGTTTACATCTCTGCATCCTTTACAGCTAAGCTGAACCTGCTGGAAGATATGAAACCATCCTTTCCAGCAGTGCTGGCTACCTAGACAGACTTACTTTTAGCTTAACTCAATGCAAAAATGTTTTATATTAATATTCACCATCCTTATTGAATGGGTTGTCACTCATCAGAAAGAAAGCAAACACAAAAATAATTGGTTGGGTTGGTTTAATAAAGTTTCTAAAAGTAAAGCTTGGATCTTCTTTCGCACACAGGGGAAATATTCTCTCATTACGTACGATGTGGGGGGAGGAGGGAAGCAGCAATAAGCTAGATTTCATCCGAGGCTCAGGAGAAAATGAAACCTTACGATGACAGTCGAGCATGTAATGTTTTCATCTGGTTCCACCCGTGGAGAAAAATTAAATGAAAATTACCACTGCGTTTTTTTTTTATTCTTCCCCCACGTTATTCTTTTACTTGCTCTGTGACAAATTGCTTCCTTCACAGGACCTGAAAGGAATGGTGAAATTTTACATTTATATTATTTCTTAATTGTTGTACAACGACCTGTTGAGCGCAAAAAGATCGGAACTGCTTCTTTGTTCAGGGGCAACAACAGCCTTAAAACCTGTTTCTCATCATAACTTGCCCATGAATTTAAATGGAAGTGGATACTGAAATGAAGGACAGCTTTTGAGTGTTTTTCAAAAATCTTGCATACTTTAAAAACCTATTTGTGTTACATATAGTTTAGAGATATAGCACAGAGAGAGAGCAAATACCTTGGATTCCTACCTGATAAATACTAATTTGATTAAATGTGTTAACATTTAAATACAGGAGTATTTCTTTTATTTTAATTTTACAGCAGCATTTTCTGTGAAATGCCTACAGAAATGACAGAAATTGTCTCAAGCGAGTCAAACATCCTATGGTCTGTTTGTACAACAAATCTACATCCAGTTCCTAGTCTTTTACGTTAATGATAAGAAGATATGAAGCTTCCCGTTTGATCAAGACTGTTACTTATTTGGTGTGCATGCCAAGTGTGTGTGTGTGTGTGTGTTCAGTTTTGCGTGGAGGCTGCGTTCTGGCACCATACTCGTACATCAGAACAGCCTGTCTCCCCAAATCACAGGTGCAGGCAGTCCGGTCTCACAGAGATGTGTGAAATAGGCAGTATGTCTTGACACTGCTTTACCTGGTGGGTGCACGTAATATGTAATCATTTTGTGCCAGTAGCAAAATAAATGTATAAATAAGATATGACAGTACTTTGCTGCACTGATAATTGTAATCTATAGCAAATCACGCTTTCATATCTGCATGTTAGACCAGCCTGTTTGGTTCTCCAGTTCGACTGTAATTTTCTAAATAACATTAGATCACCTAAACTAATCGTTTAGCAAACCCGATAACGTGTTTATAGTGTCGGAATCTAACCAAGTTAGACTTGACCAGACTTGTAGTCTTCATTAGTTGTGAAAATTAGATAGACCATGCCACAAATATATTTGTCAGATCGTTGTAGTTGAGGACATTAGAGAAAACAACATGCCCTCTTCTAATGTCTCTTTCTTGCAAAAACAGCTTCATGGAGTTGACGTTTCAAAGCTGGATTTTATGGATCAGTTACGTGGAATGTATAAGTGATTTTGTTTAGAAGCACCCTTGGTAAGAAATCCATTTCACACATCCTCAATGAAATCATATGTGAGATTAATATTTTTCTTCTTTTTAAAATTCTCTTTCACAGTCCATAACCATTAGCATAATTCTATTCAGAGGATATAGTGAACAAACCAATCCCATGCATCATCTCAAGGCTCCCACTGTATCTAACTCGTCCTACTGAAAGGCCTTTTTTGACATATTTTGCATATCAATATCAGCATCCTCAAATTGAAATCCCTTTCTATTTTAGGAGATTGCTTTTTGATGGATTCTCATTACAGGAATGCTGGCTATGGGTCAAATGAAAATGTCATCACGGGCTGAGCAGAGACTATGCAGGAGGGGGTCCTCTCTCACAGACAAACGGCTCTTTACAATTTAAACACCTTCTCCTGAGAGATGAATCATGGAGCTCGGCAAAGAGGGCAAATGACGAAGAGACAGTGCATGAACGATTAAAGAGGTGCCAGTCAGCCTGTTTGTGGCAACCCTACATGCCTGCCATGGGGTTACTCACATGTCATAATTGATTCAAGTCAAGGCTGTTTCGTTCAGGCTACTGCTGCTTGTTTCTGGGCCAGTTGTCAGATTTTTTTTGTTTGTTTGTTTAATTGAAATGCAAATTTTACCGAACCAACAGAAGGTCAGTTGTCATTTTATCCTCATTACACTGATTCTTTTCTCTGATGTAGAAACTATATAATTGAAACAAATTTTCCAGACCCTCTTAACCCCTCAGATTCATTCAGGGGTCATTAACTACCCAAGACAAACCTTTTGTAACGCAAAGCAAATTGCTGGTCTTCATGTGGATGTTTTTTGGAGCAGCTTCACAATGAAAGTATGTGAAGGAATGGTTTTGTTTTTTTAAGAGTTGCTCCTCATCTTTTCTGATGACATTAAGGTTTCTTCTTGATACATTCAGATTCAGGTGGATGCATTCAGAGACACGTGGTATTGTGGTAATTATACAAATGCAATAAAGGAGCCTTATGTGCCATTCTTGACAGTATATTAAGAACACATCCATTTCAGTAACACACCTTTTGTATCACGCTCTGCCTCCTTTGCACTCCAGACAGGCTTTCCCTGTTCCCCTCCCTCACATGTCCTGCTGCGCTTCTGCATCTGCAGCTGAGAGCCTCCCACTGTGAGGTTCATGTGTGAGCGGCGAGTGTGGAGGTCCACCTCAAACTGGCTCCTTATTGCCCCTAAAATCTCTGCTGTTCATGTGTAAAAACGTATTATGCAAAGTATACTTTTATGGCAAAATCTGTAAGATTAGACAACCCTGAGTCAAATCCAAAGTAACATTTCAAGACGCTTATATTAAAGAATTTTTTGTCATGTCAGAAAGTGGTACTATAAGCACAGTTCTTCTGGTGCTCAGCCTCTACTTCCTAAACCCTTTTCAAATCAAGTCACACGCAGAAGCCCATACCACATTTAAAAATGGAATTAAAAAACTAACTGAGAGATGGCACTTTCATAACATCAAAAACCTGAAGGATTTTATAAAAACCATTCCCTTCATCTTGATTGAAAAGCTCTGTTCTGAAATAATAAAAAAGTCCTCCAAAGTAAAAAAAAAAAAACCTCATAAGACAAGTGCCTGTGTACTTTTGCCCCTCATATTCTCTGTCTGGTATTTTTTTTAGGGTGGAGATTGATCAAGTCAGCTCACTCAGATGGTGTGGCTCAGTTCAGATTTTGCTCTGCGTAATTTGTGCTACAGAGGGAGGTTGACCCTTTGAGGACTGTGGAGAAAAACTACGGGTTTGTGACAGTCCTGCTCAACTGTTCGGCTGAGGACATTTTAATCACAATAGTTAAGAATTTCTGGAAGCAAACCTGTTTTTTCCATCTCCACTCATATGTGTAGGCAGCTAAGTTATCCAAACATCTTTCATTCTTATAATTGCAGCAAAGAATGCATTATGATAATTTCCCATTGATTCTTTTCTAATAGCAGACACTGTTTATGTCATCTGATAAAGGTACTTATTCAGGTTTATGGTCACAGACAACATATTTGACTTTAAGGCCACTTAAAATGAGTTTATTCCACTTTATACACAGTTGATTTACGGGTTTACTGTTTCTTTACAGACTCAGTTTTTAGATAACTTCTGTGAGTGCAACCGCTTGAATGATGCAGCTTAATTGTGTGTGCTATTTTTTATTCTATACCAGTTTCTTATAACCTCTCTCCACTTTCTGTGACATTGAGTTTTTAAATAACCTGGAATTAATTATTAAATAACCTGTGGTGAACTTGTTCCTTCTCGACAGACCCGTGAACCCAGGAGCCAACTTTGTGTGCCTCTTGAGCTTCACATTACCGGTGTCTGAGTTGTGGTTAGGAGTCAAAACAGTTCAGTAACTTCCCCCTTTTGTGTCTCCTTGGTAACGCTTTAACCATTGTCTCAACACAGACAGCTCCCACCTCTCATCCTGCTCCACGCCGCGGCGGTCGCCCCCGCAAACAAATAAGCCCTCGAGGACAGGCCGGATATCAGGAGCAGCCGTATGATTTTAGTGTGCTCGCCTGAGTGATCGCTGTTTAGCGTGGTTTCTGTCGCGGTGAGCGGGAGGTCACCGGCGGAGACGTTAAAAGGGGAGCTAACGGGGGGCCGGTCCGCTGATGTAGAGGTTCAAGCTGCAGGGGAGAATGGCGAGCAGTAACGAGCCACCTGTGGTGTTGTGGTGCATGTGTCTGGAGTGTCAAACCCTGTAATGAGGTTTTATCCACACGGAGGCTGTGTCGGTACATCGGCCTCGTACGTGTGGACACACATCTTTGTGTCTGAAACCATAAAGCGTGTTTGTGTACATGGACATGCAGCTAAATGATAAGCGGCACCTGAAAACGAGACAGAGAGGCGGGGGTGTAATGAGGAGGGACAGCAGTGGGGGCAGGAGAAAGCCTCACGCAGTTGTCCCAGTGACTGATTAATTACATCGTCATTCTCTTATACTCCTCTTGCTCATCTTCCCCCCTCGCGTGTGTGCGCTGGTTCATCTAAGATTGCCGGGGCTGAGGTCAGATTGGCTGATGTGGCGCTCGTGTGCTAATGCAGGGCAGACATTAACCCCAATCCCTCTGGATGACAGATCGTTCGGAGAGCATCTGTCCCAGGAGGCCGCTGGCATGTCTCCGTCTGCCTGCCAATCTTATTTCCCGGATAGCGCGCACACTTATTTCATTTTGGCCAGTTTCACAGCCTCGTATTGATTTTTGAAACATTATGTCAGAATGAGGATGAAGGAGGCCTCAGTTAGGCGCGGGGTTTTGTTTTAAGCTGCTTGTGTTTTCCCTCTCTGTTGTCTTTTCTTTGTTTTCGGTCATCAAAGCGATTTTCATGACTGCAGGAGAGTTTTGGAAAACTTTTCAACCGGTCAAATATATACGATTCTTAAAGTTCAGACGCTTCAGCTTCTCTTTCTTTTCCTCCATTAGCTCTGTTTGATGTTTGTCTCTACCTTCAAGCTCTTTTTATCTCAATTTGTCTTACCTTTCTCTCGCCCAGCTTTTATTTCCCCTGTTGCTTTTCATGCCTCATGTGCTTGTTCTGGCTGTGGTGAAACCAGCGTATATGAGACAGCGGGCCGGGTATTTGTGGCGTCGTCTGTCTGTCAGTCCCTGTGGTACATTAGCAGTCCCCCACCATGTATTATTGATTCCCTCTCTAATCACTGTCTCCAGTGTTGCAGATAAGTCTTTATTGCCAGCAGCGTCTGCACTCTGAGGGGGTTTGTGCCGGATAAAGTCCCGACTGAGGCCCAGCTCTGAAAGTCAGAGGAGTACTCAACAACAGGTGAAGTAACTTGTGATTAAGTCTAACACTAATAGCTTTAAAGCTGAAGCTGCATACACTGTCTGGGCTTCATTGTAACTATTATGAATTGGTCATGTTAACTGAGCCATGCTCATTTCTACTCTTGTATGTATGTACTCAGTTTTTTTTTGCCTGTGTTATATGAAAAATGGAAATGCTGGGCTTGATAATCATGTATATCACGTAAATATATTTTCCATATGCACCAATGTAATGTGCATGAAAAACAACCAAAAATAAAAAGAAATAATAAAAAAGTTATATATTAAAAAAGTCAGCCCAAGTATAAGCTGCTCTGATTTCTTTCTGGTGTTTTTCTGTCTGTGAAGACTGGTTTAGATGCCATGTTGTTGGAATAGCTTATGCTGGTAACTGTATATTTTTACATCTGTTATGTTGCGTAACCGTGGTAACAGGGAAACTAAGCCTTCAAACGCCCAAGAAATCTGTGGATAAGGCCTGGAATAAGACCTAAAATCCAAATAAGTTCATGAGAAGGTGTCTACGATGCAGAGCAGGAACAAAATTGAGAAAGAGTTGGGAGAGAGTTTTATATTTTTTTATTCCAATTAATTATCACAGGCAGTGTGAGATTATTGGCGGATGAAAGTGACAAGTTTGGGTCGCTGATGATACCACTGCAGGAACATCAGAAAGAAACATGGCTGCAGGAACAATTCCAACACCTCTCTACTTAGCTTTAAGATGATATGGGGGAGAACACGGCAGGCAGAGGAGTGGCAGTAAAGGAGGAGGATTACTGAGCAACAGATGGTGTAACATTTCAATGAGAAGCAGCACCTCTGCACCCCAGATGTTGAACTATCTGACTGTGAGCCCCGCTCACGTTGTCCACCGAGAGCTCATTTGTGCTGCCTGTCAGTAATGCCTGAACACTCATCAGTGAAGTTGTTGCCAAGCAACAAAACCAACACCCAAACCGACTTATAGCGGCTGATTTAGGCTGATCAATACTGGCGAGATATAATATCCTTTAGGGGATAGATTGAGTATTATTCAAATGAATTTAACTGAATGGAAGTCATGAATATTAAATTGAAAATTTGCATCTTGTTTGTTATGAGGACAACGCTGCTTTATTACAGCAAAGTCATCTTTAATCATCAAACATAAGAATTCATATACTTTGCATGATAGATTAACTAAACTTTAAAAATAACTAATTATCCATCCAGTATTGTAACCGCTTAATCCCTAATGGGGTTGCGGTGGGACTGGAGGCTATCCCTGTGGTCAATGGGTGAGAGGTGGGGTTGTTTCCAATTACTCTGGCTTATTTCAAAATTTTCAGCTAATTTAAACCCTTTGAGAAAAAAAGGGTTAGAGGACACAAAGAGAAAAAGTTGGAAGATGTCAAGTCCACAGTGTTTTCAGTCACAAAATTTGTTTTAAAAAGACAAGTATTCAAGGTTCATGGTGCCCACACTCTCGAGGTCTTTGATCCACGTGTAATCCACGAGGAAAGCTGCAGAGGGCCCAGGCAACTCTGTCACGTGCGCTTATTTATGCTCCACTGTCCTTCCTTAAGCGTGAGAGCTAAATTACCCGGAGCTGAGTTGAGTCGAGTCGGACGGAGGTGTAAATATGGGTTTGTGGTGCCGAACGATCTGAATAACAGCTCCGTATAACTTCAGTAATACCCAAATGGGAAAAGCACATGTACTCCAGTGGCCAAAGGCAAGGACAACTTCGAAACAAAGTCCTGAATAAGCGTATGATCCTGTTAAAAGTTGTCTGACAACTGCTTAGGTAGTAAAACAGTATGGGAAAAGAAGTTCATGAATATAAGTCTCTTCAGAGCAATAACAAGCAGGCAGTATAGGTTATTTCTTACCAAACCCATGGGTCTTTATCTTCTTTGTTTTCTTTGTCAGTTCCCCTAAAGACATTCCCCAAAGCTGTAATAAGGAATTGATGCGGCCCATGCATGCTACACTCCTCTTGTCATTATTTTTTACAAGGATCTGTTGACAGAACTGCAGGACAAACCCCAGTTTCTCTCTGACATTTCTCACATTCTGTCGGTGTCTGCTCAGAGATTGTGAAAGACAGATTCCTCACTGTGGGAAATCCATTACATTCACACCAATATGGATCAGAGACCACTGGTGATCTGCATTTCTCCCCGTGTCTTGTTAAAGAACAGAAGATTTGTGGAGTTTTCACAGAAATGACTAGCTTTGTGTGAGCCCCCACTAGGTGGTTTAAAGCACTGAGTGACACACTGCACACGATGGGGGTGTGCAGAGTCTTGTGGGAGGAAGACTTAAGACCTTGAGGTAATATGTAAAGTAAAATAAAGAGATCCATGTAGGTCATAGCAGTATGTGTAGTGTCTGACGTCATGCTGACGTCATGACCACCAGCCTCATATACACCAACTCAAACATTTAACATCGTTCTGAGTCATACTGCAGCAAGGGGTTATGCATCAATACATATCGGACTTTATCAGGAATAACAAGTGTTTACCTCAAAGCTGAACCAAACATTACTAATTAGTTTAAATAATGAAGGTCACACTAAGTGCCACTGTTGGCAAAAAAACATTTAAACTCTGTAAAGATCCGAGGTGAAAGCAAACTTTATACAGTGCGTCAGATATCTGGAAGAATGTCTGAAATTTCTGGAGGTGTATTCAAGCCAAATCTCAAGGTTTTTTTCTCTCCTCGCACTTTTCCTTTTCTCATCACACTTCTACACAAGGCAAGGACGCCGAGGCATTCATTCCCTCCGAACAATGAAAAGAAAAATCTGACGGAGCTGACATCACTTTTGTCCAACACAGCATACTCCATGGCTGAATCAAAACAAAGGTCAATTGAAAAGAGATATTCAGTAAAAACAGATGACTATTTGATAAGTTAAATCTAATGGCACTGAATGTACCTTCCAGCCAGACCACGCCCCCCTGGACTAGCTGTGTCCTTCTTTGCCTCTTCTTGAGGGCTTTGTGCTGAACTTTTTCCCTGTGAAAACACAGAATGATGAAACATTTTTCGGTGTTGAAGCAACAGACTGTAATCAGTTTTTGCACTCCGGTGAACTCCACGTCCAGTTGCCTAACTGAACTTTCCAAGCTTGACCATGACCTGGATGACAGAGACTCTTCACAGATATTCTCAGCAAAAAGAAACATACTGGAGGTCCTTCTTTAGAAAATATCTGTGAAAAAAAGCACACATTACTATTGTTCCCTACATTGTACTGAAGAAAGCAAATACACATCACACAATCACACAGTCATGCTTGAGAGCTGACAGTCGCCTGTTGATAAGCAACAGTTGATTGTCAGTAAGAAGCTGCCGGAACAGGAACGCAGCAGTTTAAAAATGATTGCGATACAAAGCAGAAACATATCACTTAATCCTATTTCTTTGAGTGGGGATGGTCCTGCATTGCCATGCTGAATGTCAAGTGTGTAGAGAGAAGATGGGATTGAGGTACTTATCTCAACAGAGATAAGAGCCATTTGAGATTCCAGCAAAGACAACTTTAGAAGTCATTAACTGTCAAGACAAATGTTTTTGTTCCTAAAGTAATACTCCAATACAGATTAACTTAAGCATGAAAACACCATAAAACAACATCAGCCACTGAAACTGAAACTTGTAAAAACATTTAGCTTCACACTGATAAAGCAAACTTGCTATCAATGTAAATCCTATCCCTGTAGAAACCATTTGGAACAGGGCTAACTGCTTCCATAGTTGCTGATGGTTACATAACAATTTCTTTTTTCATTTTGGGCTCTGTGGGGTACCCAAAAAAAGAAAAAGGCATAGGTAATTTCGATCTTAATTATAACCTAAAAAAAGTTTGCAATTGTAAAGTGATCACAGAGCTGACAGCATAGAGGTGGAGCTCTGCCAGAGAAACTTAAAATGAGATATATATGGAAATGTATATAAAACTGCCTTATCCAGTCCTCAGGATTAAGAATGAGTAAGAAAATGTGCAAATCATCTCCTAACAGCTACAGCTTGGGCAGGCTGACAGTCCACATGGGACTGCAACAATAGTTCATGCTCACTCTCAAACCTGCATCTAGTTAAGAATCACCAGTTACCTAAACCATCATATCTCAGGAATGTGGGAGGAACCAGATCACCAAGAGAGAACAGATCGACTCGACACAAGTTTTAATCCACAAACCCTCTGGGTGGTCACTAGATTAGATCGTATTCTAAAGCTAATGCTGGCTAAAACTGACACATCATTTCTGATCTTTAACTTGAATCCCAAATACTAAATAAATTATAATCACTGCTTCCATTTTTTATGAATCTGTTCGAACAAGACAGGACAAATATAGGCTCAAGGAGCAGTAGAAATAGACTATATTCATCATTTCCGTTCAGCAGCTCTACGGTTCATTCACACACTGCCATTCATTAATTTAATTACTCGGTGGCTGAATCGGGACAACCTATCTCAGGTGCCCTCAGCGCTCCTTAATATGGCGTGTGGGGGTCTTGTGGATTCAGCTCATCTGTTGTATTTGCTCTGCTGCTCACAGAGACCTCTCAGCCTCCACGCAATCTCACCTCATTAACATTTTAGGTGACGAGTATGTCAAGGCCATAATTAACAATTCATGAGCCAGGCTTATAGCTATATTAACATTTTACAACCAATAAATCACTTCCCCTAATCTGCTGTGTGTGGTCGCATGGCTCATGTCCATGTTCATGTGTGAAACTCATGGGGGAGAGACTGTGTCTGTGCGTGTGTGAGGGTGGGTGGGTGCATTGTTTGTGTACAACCATCAACAGATACCTCTGTTTATCACCGAACCTGTTTCACATCTGTCTCTGAGCATGATTCTTGTCTTAATCCTGGCGTTCTTGGTGTGGGATATTAGGGCTTCACGCTGACCTTTGGAAAAGAAGAAAAATCCAGCCTTCGGCCGGATCACAAGAAGGTCATCCACGGTGTTATGCAATTCAAAATAGGCAAAGAATAATGAGGCAAAGCATACACAAACGCAAGCGTTGAAAAGCAGACTGTTTGGGATTCTTTTCTCATGTACATGACGATTGGAAACTTGGTCAGGTTGGTGTTTTGTCTGCGAACTTGAAGGGGAATGCAGGAGAGGTGAGAGGAGGGATGACGAGACGGGAGGGGTGGATCTGAAATAACGCTGGAACACTACATGGAAGAGTTGATTCTCTGAGGTGAAGTCATCTTTGCTTCCCTTACACTGAGCACATATTCAGAAAGCCTCAGAGAGTGGGTGTAACAGCCAGCGAAGAGACTGCCTCATTGTGTTATAAACGTGTTTATGCATGATGGTACGGATTCTAAAGAGACAAATTCTCAAGGTTAGTATTTTCAATTCATGTGAGTTCAAAACAACCTAATATTGAGAGAATAAAACAAAACTTGTACTCAAAGGACCAGTGAAAGTGAAACAATCCCAGCACAGAACCCTTAGGCTGCCCTTTGACCCCATGCTGAGCAGCACCTGTGTAGGCAGTGCGTAATGGCCCAAGTTCTCCCACTGACTCACCCAGACTAAGTGGAGCGGTACCAGGGTATGATGCACATAGCACGTAGAGCTGTAGCCTGCTGAATCAAAGAGATCCCTGCAGCACTGCTCGCTACCCCTACGTGACAAGTCAGGAGCTAGAAATGAGGGGTATTTAGCGTTAAGACGTCTCTGTGCCCACTAAGTCCACAGGGCGCCAACATGCTACAGTTAGCTCTGACTGAATTGAATCTGTTCCCCATGCTTTGAAGCAGTGCTTGTGAGAACATTTTGTGGTCTCATGAGTCTGCGATACATTACAAATGTGGTCCTTTAAAAAAAAAAAAAAAAGAAAAGCTCTCTAGTCCCTCAGTATCTGCAGCCGCAGCCCCCCCCCCCCCCACAGGCGCGCCGGCACTTAAGGTAAAGATCAAGGTCAAATCCTCAGTTTGAATTGAAAGGAATCAACAGGAGCTGTTGTGGTGTAGTAAGGAGAGGCCTTGCAAAATGCATTTCTCAATGACAAATTTATTGTATTCTACAAAGGATCCCACCCTGGCTCAACTCAGGCTCTTTCATTTCCAGGCCTTCCTACAACTTCTGCGAAGCTGAAAAATAGCAAATCGATCCAGGAAGGTTGAAATGTCGAAATGTTCCTCGGATCTATGGGTTAAGGAGTGTTTTCCCATTTATTTTTCCTTAAAGAAAGGTTTGACTTGGTATTTTCCTTCAGTCGTGACTCATCCAGCTTCCTGATCCCCATGAATGTCAGGGCACGCATGCAAGTAACGACTGTTTTTAATTATTCAATACAACAAAAAACTATGTACGCTTTGTCAAACCTGGCATTATCATGATGGCCTGTCAAGTCAGGAGATATTTATCTAATAACAACTCCGAGCAAATCTGTTGGTCATAGATAAGGGGATGGTGAATGCGGAGCCAGTAGAAGAAGATGGGTGACATGAGAATGGGATGGCAAGGTGTTGCAACTGGAAGTCCAGCCCAGTAATGAAATATCCTGCTCTCACTCCAGCTCCATGGAAAGGAATTGCCATGACTACGAGGAGTTTGTGCACCGTTTACTGCTACTGTGCTGCCCTCTTCTGGAGACCAAACAAACGATCATATACAACAAAAATGCAACAAATGTGACTCGCATGAAACCTATTATCGACATTTTTCCCCTGTCTGAAAAGCCTGCGTGTCTGACTGCGTTGGGGAATGTATTTTGGGATAGTGAGCCAATGATGGAAAATGCGAGGACTTCAGATATAACATTAAAAACAAAATGTTATGAATCTTTGTTCAGGGTTTTTAGCAAAAGGCATGGATGGTAATGTTGGCATATGAGCTTTCTCCGCTGCTTTTTTGGGGCTGTGCAGCTTGGTGAGGACGGTCCAAACACACATATGACATATCTGGAGCCTTTGACTCGGCTGACCTGCGGCTGGCTGCCTGATGAAACAGCGCTGCGTTATTCTGGGAGAGGCTATCTCTGGTCTGACAGCAGCCCAGCCGAAAAAAGCATGTTCCGTGGTAAAAGGTTCTTTGGGGTGAGAATGGGTTGGATTCATGTTTGCTGCTGGCATCCCTCTGAGTCTTCACTGTGTTTTTTTTCCCTCTCTCTCTCACTGTCTTTACTTAAATGGAAGTATCCCCTGGTAACAGGGACCTCTTCATCCCATCAGTATTTCCTCTGCTCTCATTTCCAACCATAGAAAAAAATAAAAATAAAACCGGTTGGTATTAACTGACGTGATCTGTCTGTTGGGGAAACATGCAGAAAGTAACCACGCTGACACGGGGAGGTAACGGTGCAAAGCCGTCTGTCAGAAGTAATTTCACAGCATCCCCGTTTGTGCGGAAAGTCACACTTCCGCGCAGCGCCAAAGCCTGGGAGTGAGATTCTGCCTCCATCGCTGCAGAGAGAAGATCTTGTGTGTCTACTTTCATTCTCGGCGCGTGTTAAGAAATCGGCCAATTGCTCAGTTTGCTTTTTAAAAAATTGGAATTTGCCCTTTGAGCTGCTTGCAGACATAGCTCCCACATCACAGCCTGCCAACAAGGCAGACAGAATGTAAATGACTACTGTTATCCCTGGCTATGAATATCATTAACACCACCAGTACACGCGTATCTTTCAACTCCAGTGGTTCCATTCAAGCATTAGCCAGGTATTAATCACTGAGGTGTCGATTATTAGCTGATGGCTGACATCATGGTGGCAATCAAGAATCTCACAAATAACTGAATCACACCATGCTGCTAAAAGAATTAACCAATGCAAACACGCCTGAGGATCAGAAACGTCCCCCACCCCCCTTCATCTAAGTTTCTTTTTGGGGGGGAGGAGGGCGTGGGCCCCAAACGTCACTCCAAGGGAGTTGCAATGAATCCGGACTTCCCCAAAGTTCACTTACTGGAGTTAAATCAGTCACAGGCGCGATGCAGCGCTGGTATTTGGGCCCACGATCATAACAGGGTAGTCCTTCTTTTCTGTGCTAGAAAATGTATTTGCCAGGGCGTTTGTTAAGCTTGAATCACAGGCATGTGGAGATGGGCTGCTGGTGGACGGTTTTCACACTTCTTTTAAACTTTAAGTTCACTCACGGGTCCCCCTCCTCGTATGACTTGTTCCACGGCTCTGCGTATGCAGGCGCGGTCCAGAGACACAGGAGTAGGTGAGTAGCGTGGTTTCTTTTTCTTACTGCTTTTCAGATCAGCTGTTTTAGCAGCGCCGTCTTTTCGAAAGGCTTTGAGACAACTGCAGACTCGGGCGTTTCTTTTCTACATGTACTGAAGGTTGAAAAAAACCCCAAAAACCTGTGCGCTTTTGTTGCGCAGCTGCCAATAGAAAATCGATGAGCTCCAAAGCTTCCACTGAATGGAGCGAACAGGTTCGGTGTGGATTTAGCCTCTTATGGTCATGTGCACACTGTTAACATTACCCTTTTTTTTTCTTTATCAGGTTGTTGCTAAATTTGGATCGAGTTTTCTAACGTTGCCAGAGGTGATAGGCTCCCCTGACAAACGCTGGAATGTTGCTGATAACTTATTGACAAAGGGGCCATTAACGCATTTTCTAGTGTTGTCTGACAAATAAAAAAAATGGAAGGGAACTAAACACTCAACTCAGTTGTGGTGCTTTGGTTAAACTTTCAATTGAATCACACCGCATACCGTGAGATGGACTCTAATGTTCTTGTTTATGTGCCTTTCTCTCCTCAGGAACTGGTGTGCCTATGTGGTGCAGAGGAACGTGAGTTGTGTGGTGCAGGGCAGTGCTGAGAGTTTACAGGAGCCCGTGGTGGCCCCCTGCCCGGCTTACCAGCCTGACTGCCAGCAACAAGTGACGTGAGTGCTTGTTTGTTAGATTTATGAGACGCGCTCCATGCAAAATGTTGTCTTGAGAGGGAGACGGATCCAGAGGTCACGGTGTCTCAAAGAAGCCGAGTTGGCAGAACCAAAAAAGCGTGGCATCTCTGGCAAGTTAGAGATCCCACTGAAACAAGGAAGGACAATGAGAAATGCAATGTAAAACAGAACTTCTTGTCGTTCTGAACTTGCTCTTTAGATAAAAAATACTTTCTTGTGAAAGGCGGTCATATCTCTTATGGCTTCATTCATACTTAAGCCTTTCTTTTACCTTCTTGCCTCCTACCGGTCTTACAGTCTTGGAAACCTTAGCTCCACTAATTTGAGTTTAACCACTTTTAGAGTTATACCTCCACACAGACGTTCGAAATCTCCATGTTTGTGCATCTAGTTTGATCCTCAAAGCCTCATCATATTTCAACCAGCCCAATTTGTCATCAGCAAGCATTTTGCTCTAATTTGAAGAGTGAAAACAGAGTAGATATCTTTTAAGTTAGAAACCACATATGTATTAATCTCTTTGAAGTCCAGTAGCTGCTTTTATTTCCATGCAGTTGTGATGAGGCAGTTTGTAAAATGTATTGTTATAGTTTGTAATACAAGTGTGTCATACACATCTGACGTATTTCTAAGCTTTTCATGATGATAAATCTTACAAAAGTGGCACACAATTTGATTAAAAGCCATTTCCAAACCCAAACCTTTATGACAAACAAAGCATCGTATTTCATCCGGACTGGATGTTGTAAATAGGGGCATTATTCCCGGTAAATGGTGAGCAACCAGTGGTGACGCTTCTCTGGGGGATATTTGATCACAACTTGATTTATTTTGCTTCATGAATCATTTTTGGATCTAAACACTAGCAATCTGTGGTGTAGCTTTGTGATCCATTAACACAGGCAGATGCACAAGAGCCCCAGCACTGTCGAAATCTTTCCTGGAAGCCGGTCGCTCTTAGGTCACCGGAGCACATTTCAGCGAATTGCAACAAGAATCTGTAATGGAAACAGACACCTGAACCTCTGCTGTGCGGCACTGGCTTAATATTATTTCTGTTCAAATAGCAGTTTAGATAAACGCTGTTGACTACAACGAAAACAAAAACAGTACTCCAGCTGTTTTGTCAGAACAGCGTTATCAGCTACGGTTAGGATAAGATGATTGTTTCATACCGCAGCTTTCCAGATGTTCAAAATGATATGACGCCTGCCTCCAGGGAAGTGATGTCATTCATTGTTTCTTTTGGGAACTGCTTTCTTTGGCTAGAGAAAGGAAATCTCCAATTTATGGGAAATAGTCTAGAAGTTACTGTAGTTAGACAGACACCTTTTTAATTATTTAAGGCACAAAGTTGAAAGCAAAGTTATTGAAAGCAGCAATACGCTGCCGGTGGGTTAGTTTGATGTTGAAGTTTTGAAACACAAATGCCACTTATCGTTGTGCCTTGCATTGCAGATATCAAACACGGCTTCGCCCCACATACAAGATTGCTTACAAGACAGTCACAGAGTTAGAGTGGAAGTGCTGTCCTGGTTACCAAGGCCCCGACTGTAGGGATTTGAAGCCCTCTCCTGATCGGAACACCGTACGGGGAGTGCACCCGTATCGCCCATCAAATCCCGGCTACTCAGCCAGACACACGCAGAGTAAGAAATCAATTTTCTGCTCCACCTGTAGAAATACAGACTTCTGTGTTGTTATTTCTATCAACAGGACTGACAAAATCGCTTGTTTGTTGTTACGGCTAAATGAATTAGTTGTGCCGTGATTGCAGGAGCAGAGCGGAGAGAGACGGCACACCATGAGACCCGGCATGGAGGGACAGACAAGGTCCGCCTTTTGGAGGGTGAAGTCCAGCGTCTGTCTCAGACTGTCCTGGATCTCCAGTCCACTTTGACGGGTTTGACCACCAACCTCCGCACAGACCTGCAGGACGACACGAAGAAGATGCTGGTGACGCTTTTAAGCAACATGCAGCCGCCAGTTGGAAGCAACGACGCGAGCACGGAGGACAGCCCAGCTGTTCTAGATGGCCACCAAACCTCCAGAGGTGCGCTCGCTGGAGAACAAACCCTAGAAAAATTGGTATCGCGTTTAGATGATATTGATATTGCAATGAAAAGTAAAGATGAAGTGCTGGAAGACCTGAGAGGACTCACGGCCAATCACGAAGGGCAGATCCGTGTCTTAATGGATGCTTCCCAGTCTCAGACTCCGGCAATTGCTGAGTTTGATGTTATACAGATTTACATTGATAAGAAGTTTGACACGCTGAAGAAAGACTTAGACCAGAGTATCGAAGCGCAGATGACTAAACTACAGGGTTCATGCAATGACAAGATTGAAACGGCGCAGAAGAACTGCGAGGATGGCCACGACCAACTTTTTGCCAGGTTGAACAAGCAGGTGGAAACCAAAGAGGCTGATCTGAGGAAAGAGATACGGGCCCTTCGTCTCCATATGGCTGCTGCTGATGGGCCTGTGCAAAACCAAAGGCAGACGGAGCCGCAGGAGAAGGACTACAGTGACCATAAAGACTTGTGGCGCGAGATCGATCGTATCGCAGAGGCTCACCGGATCCTTAATGTCCGCATCGACAACGAGCTGGCTCATCTGTCTGCTCCCCAGGACGTCGATGACGTGAACCTGCTGATGGAGGAGCTCGAAGCCCGTTTGAATATCACAGAGCAAAATGCAGAGACTCATTGTTTCTATATAGATGAGAAATTGACCAAAACAATTGCAGATGAAGTGGCAGCGCTTCGCCAACTTCTGGACGAACGTTTGAACAGGGTGGAGGACCAGTTTACAAACATGCTGGTGGACATGACCAATAAGTCCTTCTCAGGGATGTCTGCTGACTCAATGGATGCAATCCAGGCACAAGTCAACAACAATAGGTTTCTCCTCCAGGGTTTGGATGATAAGGTTAACTCTGTTGAAGAGTTATGCTCTGCGGGGTGTTCAGAATCGAAAATTACTGCAAATGAAGGGAGATCTGTACTTCCACCTAAAGATCTAGAGAACATTTTAAAGGGCCTGAGTCGGTACCGGAATGACTTGGACGTCCTTCACACAGATGTCGGTTCTAACACAGACAAGCTGAGACGACTGGAGGATTTTGTTCAAAAGCAGTCGGCTGGAAACGAGAGACATGTGAAAACAATGGAGGACTTTCAGAAAGGGCTGATCAACCTGCAGGATAACGTGCTCGGCCTAGCCGGCGCCGTCACCGGGTTAGGTGACTCCCTTAGCAAGTACAACCAGGATGTGGAGAAAATCAACTCAACATGCTGCCGCGCCGTGCGGAGCGGCCCTGGCAGCGCAGGCCATTCGAGCTGGACATCAGCCGACGCCACCGGCCGCCAGGTGGAAGAGCTGAAAAACAGGCTGGACCTGCTCGGCGAACAGGTGTCGTCCGAGCTGAATCACTGCAGACAAAACACACAGGGCGTTTCGGGTGAAATCTCAGCCTTTGACGGACGTGTAAGCAGACTGGAAAAGGTGTGCGGGAGGCTGGATGTGGTCTCGGTCAACGTCAAGCAGCTGAAAGACGGGCTTGAGAGGCACGTTGGCGGCCTGCAAGACTGCGTCAACAGGATGAACGTCACCTGTGGAAACCATGGGGCCGACATCATCGCCCTGCAGAACTCCCTGCAAAAGCTCCAGACGCAGATGTCCACCATGGCCAAACACGTTTTAAAAGATGTCGCTGCCAAAGAACCAGGTATGTTGATGGCTTATTGTCTGGTGATGCCAGTTTCTAATCTTTGCTTATGTCTGGAGTAGGTGATTTTAACATTGTGACCCTCTCATGGCGTCAGTGTGCTTGTTTTGAATTGATTTTGCTATAATCCTTTATGGCCCTGATGTTTTCACTTCCCCTTTCTAACATCACACAAGAGCAACTGGAAAGCAATGTGTTTCACATAGTTTTTACCTTGATAAGGGAAAAAGTCGACAATAGAAATGTATTAAAGATTAATTGGAAAGTTAGCTGTAACTGAGAGGCAAAACAAAACTACCACAATGGTATTAATAGGGCAGTAAATCCCACTGGTTCCCCTGACAGATGTTGTTGCGTAAGAAATGAGAAGGTTCCACTGCTCGCCCTCTGATCTTTCCAGTCTAGTTGAGTTGTTGTTTATTTGGCTTTAATGACACTGTGATCAGTCTCAAAAAGCAATAGAAATCATTATTTAGAGTGTGAACATCAGTTTTGGAAAAAAAATGTGGTGGGCGAATGACTCCTTGACCGTCTGAACCTCTCTTTCATTGCAGTTTTATGACTCACTTGGAGCTTAATGGAAAACTCTACCATTATGTATGAACAATCCCAGGTCTTATGTAAACTAAATGGCAGTAAAAGAATAACCCTGACATCTTGCCACTATTTAACATCATAATAAAACGGTAAGCTGAATCCATTTAGCAGGTATAGATCTTGCTTTATCAGCTGGGAAAATGACGATGAATCCATCTATCTGTTACGTATTATGACAGAATTTAGAACTCATTCCAGTCCATTTTTGTTTTGCCACATTCTTGAAGCAGTGCGGTGTTCAGTGGATGCCCACTTGAATAAATTCAAGCACTGAAATGAGCCAAACTAAAAGAACATTTACCAGACACGCAAACCTCTCGGCTTCCTCTTTGACTTCCAACATATGAGTTCATTAAGTGTGATTAACATCTGTGTAAACACAAACATTTCCTGAAGATAATCCTCCATGTAATGCATTCAGCTTGCTCGGTTTAAATGGAAGCTTGGAGGGAAGGATCAGATCCCTTGAATGCCTACAGGGTATTTCCCATAGTGGGAGGACGTGAGTTTGCTGGGGCCCCTTTGCTCGCCCTCACTGTGTCATTCAATATGTCCCGGGCAGCGAGAGGCCCACAACGGAGACTTCCTGTGACTTATATTGTCCCGGTAATTGACATTGTTTTTAATGTTATGAACGAGTCAAGTAAACAGTGTGAAATTTTCAAATGCTTCTGCCTACTTTAGATGAGCCGTTTTGTTTTACCACTTGCCTCTGGCAAATATGAAGGGCTGAGTGCCCGAGCAGCCTTCTCCATCCTTTGCAGATCCTCCAGGAATGTTTGGAGTGGTGAAGTCTACTTTCTTCCACCGTGACATAGCTGTTTTACTCACCACAGAGCCGTGGACCTCAGACTCATTCCCAGCCTCTGGGTGCACTCATAAACATCATGCCTCCCCTCCCTGCTTTCCTCCCCCTTACACATGGATACATACCAGCCTCCAGAGATTCCCGTAGGGTGACCTCAGCCTGGTGTGTGGAGTCTGGTCCTCATTAAGGGCCCTGACTCACTGCTGGGGCTGGTCTTGATGGAGAGAAGGGAAGCAGGACTCCACACCCAGGACCAGATGCTTCATACCCTCAGCTGTGATGTCATAGCTGGGGCCCCAGTGCTGGTGCCTCCCTTTCTTACACCACCGGCCAAGACAATAGCGAGAAAGGGAGTTGCATAAAAAGGGAAGGCAGACTGAAGTAATTGCACATTCCGTTTTAAGGGTTGTTTTCATAAGAAATTTGGTGTCACGACTTTAAATGGAACATTTAGAGGGATTCCTTCCCTCTTTTATTTGTTGTAGGAATAATCTAGACTCACCCTGCCCCCACTCCTTTCCAACTCCGGGGGGACACCTGCATCCGAATGTCTTTATATTTTCAAGCGCAGACACAGTCCAGAGTTCACAGTTGGCATTTTGAGATAGGAGCTGTATTGGGTTTCATATGCTACCCATCACCACAGCTCCACTCGTCATTAGCTCTCATTGTTAAGTTCATGCACTTTTCAAATGCAACTCAGCCCAAAGCAAACATAATTTCTCTGGAGAGATGCCAGACGTGCACTACTTTTGTCATGTGGAATAGTATTACTTCTGCCTTCCTCCTTCACAGTCTTCTGGTCTACCTTTTCATTTAGCTTCTGAAAACAATGAGAAAATCTTATGACCAGACTGCACCTTTGAATTCCGAGAGACCACAAACTGCGTCACGCTGGTCCCGCTGGCAAACTTAAAAATGAACTCAGAAACTGGATTGAGGGAGAAAAACAGATTGCCTGCTTCAGTCTAAATTTAAAAATGCTCTATCTCCTCAATCTCTTAGAGAAATTAATTCCAACTCTCTGTCCACTTGTTGCTTGGTAACTAGTTCTGGCCAAGAAATATTTATTAACATATCCTCCCGTGAATACGGGGAATAGAGAGTGAAAGCAGTTTTTTAACCAACTGACCAAACAATTAGCAATGTGTCAAGAATCTTATTCTAGTGTCAAAATTGTACAGGAGAGGTATGTACACTAAATTTAGAAACAATTCCATCATTGATATTGGATTGTTTATCCATTGATAGCTTCAGTAGTAATGCAGATTTTGAGATTTTTGACAGTGATTTGGGGAATTTGAATCAGTTCCTAAAGCAGAGGCCATTAAATAACCAAGAGTTTGAAGTTTTCTAACTATGTTGTCCAAGACCTGTTGTCCATCCATATGGTGCAGCTAACCTCCAAAAATTGGATTAGATTGATAGCTATCATGACTTTCAATTTCACTGAAACTCCAGCCAGTAGAAAAAAAAACTAAGGGCTGGTTGTTGCATTGTTTTGTCAGCATTGTGTCTGCTGCCTCTCAGAAAATGGGGATGACATGCAGGAACATCAGCTGATTTCCAAGATAGGTTTGTTCATTTTTAGACATAATTATATGCATGTCGTCTCCACTCATACACAAGAAAGCCCCCCCCCCCCCCTCCCCCCGAGCAGCTTTACCCAGTTAAAAGACCATGGCCATGGATTCTTTGGCAGTATTTGTTGAATTTAACAAAAATTTTATTGGATTAGAACAACTCAACAACTCCTTCAACAAGTAGTTTGAGGGCTACTAACTTGTTTTTATCAGCTCCTTCCTGGCTAAATTCTTAACCATAGAGGTTTCCGCTTGACTTATACTCAAGCAAGCAGGTGAAATGGGGCTATTTATGGTAAGTGGTTAGGGGAATTAACTGTCTTTGGATCTCCTTTGTTAGGTCTGGTTCAGCTTTAGTTGGAAGCTTTAGGCTATGTGGAGAGTAGTGGTTTTGAGTTGTGGGGTGTCGTTTTTGCCACTAAGAGGGCATACCAGTGTTACAGGTCTAGTTATTGGGTATGACTGGTAGTGAATTAAATCAAATGTTAGTTTCTTTATTTTCACTTTGAGGACACACATATTATTATTACTGAGTGTTGTCATCCTAAACCCCAAAAGTGTGGGAGTTGCTTTGTGTTTCTGAAGATTTAATGCTTCCTTGAAGCTTGGAAAGGGAAGAGGAAGACCAAAAGGAGATAAAAACATCAACAAAATCCTCTAGCTTTGTGGGTGTGGTGGTGGCTGAAAATCTACTCAAATGTTTCCTCTCAGTGTTTGAGCTCATGTTCTCCAAACAGTCTTATGAACACCCTGAGGACGCTGGGAACAGATGAAGTGTTGTAACACAAGACTGTAAGATTAACTGGAACTCCCTTGCTCCAGCTCACTGTGACCGCTGAATGGAATTGTTTAACTTGTTGCAAAATGTTGGCACCGCTGCGCCCACAGCAGCAGCTGCAGCTGCTGAGCACTTCCAAAACCAATGGAGTTAGTTCCTGGTTGCTTTCTTTCTAACGGGGAGCTGGGGATAAGCCAGAAAGACTTTGCTGAATAATTTAAATGGCAAACAATTAACCAGCAAAGTCACATTGAATTTAAATTTGGCATTTTCTTATGTCTATATTTGCAAGCTAATGTAGATACAGGGATGAAATGTTGAAATTGATCAAGTTCTTCAGTTTTCAGCTAAGATTATTCCAATTGAGTTCCAACCACATCCCTGTTATCTCTAGCTTTCCATTTTGTCTCCCTCTACTCCCCTGTCCTTCTTTCCCCCTATCCATTGTAATTTATAATATGTCCTTCCAAGAAGTCCAGAGGACTTCTCCTCCCTCTCCCCGCTGTCCTGTAAGTGACGACAGAGACGCAAGGCCTTCAAAAAGTTGAAAGAACAAAGATTTTAAACCCCCGATACAGCTAACGCTTTGATTTCATGGATCAATGCTTTGCAATTGATCAGTCCTGCTTTCTATTTTAGAGACAGGCAGGAAGATTACGCGTCTGTTGTGACGAGGAAGTGCAAGAGAAACAGGACATGAAAGGCTTTTTGAAGTCAGTGGCTGTTTGTCGAGAAAGGAAAATGAAGTCTGACAACACATATTGTAGATATTTATTCACAACCTGACATTTTTAAAGGGGCTCTATGAGATATCTGAGCCTGTGAGGTGAGGGGTTTCCATTAGAGCCCATCTGGAAGCCTTCAGAGGAGACCTGCTCACTATGGGAATTCCAGAGGTCTGCCCATGCACTTCACAAGTTAAAGCTCCCATCAATAACATTATTTGTGGAAAATGGGGTGGAGGACGAAATTATACCCATGCGCATGGCACGACAGAAAAATGTATGTCATAGAGTGAGTGATGCTGTGTAGGTCTGTGACCGCCACGCCCTGCCCTGTGCTCCTCGGCACTGTTTTCCATTGCGCGTTTGGCCTGTCTCCTGTAATACGCCTTGATGCTTTCACACCCTTACGAGCATTCATGAGCTGTCAACGGTTTCGTTGAGGCGAAAGTGATGACTCCACCCCCCCAAACGCCGAGCCTGTCGTCATTTGCAGGCAGCAACATGTGCTTTTGCGCCAGCATACGTTTGAATGTGTCGCGGATCTCTTGCGTTTTCGCGTCTCTGTGGTCGGACCCCTTAGTGACACTGGCTGAGAGCTCATGGGAAATATGCACTTTGGAAACCGGCATCCTGAAGGAGGCATAGATGGGAAATGAAGAGGAGATTTGATTGCAGAGATTAATTTGCTGTGGACCATACATGTGGCTTCAGAGTTGTTTGTGGTGTCAGTGGTAGGAGGGATGGATTTTGACGATGCGTCATGTTGCATTATTTGATGAGATCAACATCTTTTAGGTCTGATCTCTGAGTGAATTTGTAATGGGATTAAAAACACTCTTAACTCTCTTTTAGCTGTGAGATTGTCTTTCCATAACAGTTCATCCTTTTGCAAGATAGATTATCTTGCAATTGCAAATTGCCACTGAGAAGCCATACCAGTGCCATTATATTGCTGAAAGATGCTTAGTTTACATTCATTCAAGCTCAAAAGCGTAACGTCTCATTCTTAGTAAACTTTATCCACCTCTGCTGTAAATCATATGTGTACCTTCATTTTGCCAACAACTCTTCAGTGTATTCAATCGAATATAAACTTTGAAAGTTTCAATATTCACATTTATTTGCTTTACTTCTCTTCCTGCCGTTTGTTAGAATATTGCTACATTTGGATGTGTGTTCCTGCAGTCAGTTATGAGTGAAAAGCGTAAAAACTTGACACTAATCCTCATGGTATCAACTGCATCTGTCTGACAAAACGGGCCGTGACTGCTCAAACTCACAAGTGATTTAAAGGTAACAGTTAACACCACACCAGATGGTTTGTTGCGCAGAACCACCTGGCAGTAGATCGGGGCTTTGGAAAAGAGATTTCACTTGAAAGGATCAGTGGTGCTCCTCTACCAGTTTGCTCGTTGATGAAATAAAACACTTACCAAGGACAGTTCAATAAAAACTATACATGAACAAAAGATCTCAAGCAGAAAGGCTACCTTATGTAACTTTTCTTTCATAAAGAAAACACCCTGCAGTTTTAGCATAGCGCCTCATTTATCTGCTGTGGAGGATCCCTGTTGTTCTCCAGTGATAAACACAACAGATAGATGCTCTTGTAATTGCTTTTTTTTTTTTTACAGATCTTTAAAGTGGCTTTTGTTGGATTTGGCTTGCTCTAGTTGCTCTTTGGGATGCTTGATTTGTTTTGGATCCAGAGAGTTAGAGGTTCTGGTATGAAAACTAATGGTGAAAACAGTAGGAAGATTGTGATTTAGAAATAGCTTTTTGTCTCTTCTTTTTGATAAAAAGGCTTGCGATTTTTTCCCAGTACACGTATAAAATACGTGTGGTAGCCTTTAATATTCAATAGAGTATGTCAAAAATTATTCTTAATGTCAAATGAATCAAATAATGAACATTTTAAATGTAGGTCAATTCTAAGCCACTCCATTGCTGTATGACTGAGGTCGGATGGTAACAAGACAGATGAAAAGCACCATCTGCCAAACATTGTTGGTGTATTTTTGGTTTAGTCTTGCCGTCGATGAGGCCCTGTTTGTTTACGCCGGACAATGAAGAGGCCATTGCGTAAACTAATCAGCTATCAGATGCTTTCTTCATGAATCAGCCTATGACCAGTAGCCTCTAACCACATTCATTCACATGCACAGAGTGGCTTCTGTGTCTCCAGCTGTCGGGAAATTCGTTCACTTTTCCGAGGAGAGTCTTTGTTTCTTAAATTCTTTTAGTATCATGGACGTACACATCTAAACACACACACACACACACACATATACAATTTTGGTCAATACAGTGCCTCACAAATGACAAATCTGCCTTCTACCTGCCCGGGAGAGGGCTGCCTCAAAGCAGATAGCGTGATTGTGTTTGTTGTTTGTACCAAGGACACCCTCACAGCTTCTGAGAACACATCAGAGGCCCAGGTGATGTCTGTGCCCTAAGGGGATCTGACAGTCAGCCGTGTTATCTCGATACAGATGGTGCTCTTTGCCCAAAACTCATTTCAGCGACGGGCAATAATGGTACAGGAAAGTAGGGTGAAAAAAAAAACAAAACAAACAAACTCTAATTTGCCATCTGAATACATGTCTGTGTGGTAGCTTTTACAAACCAAAAGAAATGAGGGGTTTTAACTGTCTGTGTCTTTGAGGAAATGACAATTTTGTGGCTCTCTTTTTTCTTTTTTTTCCTCGTTTACTACATAAGGAATGACCTTAAGACCAGAGAGGCCAGCTTCTTTGCCCGATACAACACAGACCAGAACCAGGATCAAAGAATACCACATCCCCGTCATCATTCCTCCGTCCAGCCCCAGGCAGCCGTTCAGTCCCGGCCAGCCCGCTCAACCCAACAGGCACGTCATCAAGATCATTCCGGCGAAGCAGCCCTCAGGCCCCCAGCAGCCAGGCCTCCCCGCCCCACCCCTGATCCCTGTGAGGCCTGTGGTGGAGACAGGGGAGGCAGGACCCCCAGGATACATGCGCCGGGTCACCGTGCGCAGAGGATCTGAGGACTCGTCCAGCAAACCTGTCAAAGGCTTTGCTGGGGCTCCAGGTGAGGATTGTCGGTCATTAGTTTCTAAACAGGTCGAGGGGGATGGATACTGTACACACACAAGTACAGGGCAACTATTTACTGTACAGCACAACATGACAATATTCTGTTTTCTATTATAGAAATGACTTTACTTTATTAAACATTCAGTATTTAGTATTCATCCCAAAGTTTAAATAATAGCTTTCTTTTTCTTACAAGGATGTATTCCATTGTGTGGAATTTTTGTATTCAAATGATCGCATACAGGATTTTCTATTCATGCTGTCATTCGTCACAGCCCTTAGCCTGAGTCATAACTCATTACCACATTGTGTCGGTATAAATTATGTTACTATATTACCATTTGGATATTTCACACTCAGCCAAAGCCTTCATTAGATCCATATCCCTCAAAAGACAGATACTAAATTGAGTACCTCCCTCAGCCCAGGACTTTTTTTTTTAACTTGCCTTTCACTGACACAAGGAACCCAAGTCATACATCATAAACGCTGTGTCACAAAGAGCTCAGAACACTTCTGTAGCTAATCTAATACACCTCATACGTAGGATTGTTGTTGATTACAGAAAATAGCATTTACAGTTTCCTACTCAGAGGTAAGTGTTGATTTATTATGTGATTTTTGTTAAAACGAGTGTGTGTGTGATGTAGACAAAAGGCCAAATCGTGACTGGTTTAGTGATTCCAGGGCTCCAGAGCCCGCTGCAGGCCTGTCCCTTCTGAGCGCTGAGAGCTGTCATCTCAAAATAAGAATAGCTTGTTGAAGAATAACGAAATCACAGTGACGTGGAAAAGACCGAAAACCATTTTCTATTGCATTTCCACTGGTATGTTGTTATAGTGATAATGTTAGCAACTGTGAATTTCCCCATCAAGTCAGTTTTATTTGAGGTGTTGAAGCTGCTGAATAATTTTAAATAACTCATTATGTGGTGTTCATTATTTCTGTCCACACCTTCCCTCATTATACAAGTATGTGCCAAATGTAAATGGAAAAAAAAAATGGAAAAAAAAACCTTTAATGTTCATGAGGTTTGGAGCTGGAATCTCTGCAGAGGAAAAATGATAAGGTCAGTATAGTTAATTTTGTAATGCGATGCAGAGTAAGTTTCAGAGGTGAAAGGGAAGAAAAGGTGGTGCTGATATAAGTAAAATAAAAAAATTGAAATATACGATTGGCTTTTTACGTGGTTTTCACATCCAGTCCAAAAACAGCACCCCACTTTTAATGCTAAATTTAAAGCAATGAATTTAACTCCCTCACAGTTAGAGCTGCATAAATGTACTTTTTATATCACGCACAGCCTAATTCTTTGTACTTTAAATGCTTGTTTTGCTTTAAGCACAACTCAGTGTAGGTGTCCACAAGACATTTAATTGGTAACAGATCCCAAACAACCCCGCTGTCACTGGCAGGCTGTGATTTAAAGCATTACGCCGGATTCTGATGCTGAGTGTAATGGAATGTGTTATTACAGCGATGACAGGAAGTAAATTAAGGATACTCATAATTCTGGCTCCATGGCAAGTTTCACGGAGCCAGAAATCCAGCAGCTGCATTAAAAAAAAGTACCCCTGCGGCTCTGAGGTCATCGTGAAAAATCATCTGATCCTTACCGGGGCTAACTAAATATAGCCCTCTCCATTTTCCTCTCCTATCTTTACTTTTTTAACAAAAACTAAGCCAAAATCCAGGCGCGAGGTGTGTGCAAAAGTGAGTGGGGTGCAGAATCACTCTTTTGTTTTCTGTGTGATATTATCAGTCAGTGTCGCTGAGCCGGGCTTTTTTCCTCGGTGCTGCATTAGTGCAGTGAGATTGGAAACAGTCATTAATTCAGGGCTCTCTCAGGGCTCCCACCACAGCGTTTCAGCGAGGTTGAGGTGTAGGCGTTAACTAGTAGATTGTGACTCCTTCCTTCCTTTTTCTTTTTTGGATTTCAGATGTAAATGAGCCTTCTGTGTTCGGGATCAATGTCCCGAAGCACGTCCCAGTTCCAGCCAAGCTTTAGCTGTCAGACACATGTCATGTGGTTCGCTCAGATGCAGCTTTACAAGTATAAGTCATGCTTCCAGGGCTATTTTTAGAGAGAAGCCTTCCAAACAAACCAAACTTGTTCAGCCTTTTTACTTAGTATAAGTGATATCTTTCAAGTCTAGGATATAGCGCTTGGATTTTATGATTTTTTTTCCCTTGGCAGATTGAAGATCAGCCACTGCGTTGAACGTCTTTACTTGTAGTAATAGTCTATGGAAAAGTAGAAGGATAAACAATCCCCAGAGGTATTGTGCAGCAAGCTGCCAAAACCTGGTTGTACAGAGGTCCTGACACTCGCCAGTGAGCAATTCATCAAGTGCATTTGAATAGAATAGAATACAGAGTGGAATAGGCTTTATTTGTCATTAAACCAGCGTCAGTGTTTTTTTACCAGCACACGGCTCCTACTCTGATTCAAATCCAAGCAGTGAGGGGACACTCAGCTTTTCTCATGCTGCTTCTGCTTTATGGTTTAGTTTCTGTTGAATGAGTAAAGACACTGAGTGATACGCTGCATATTGTAGCTCACTGGAGTTTGTATATTATATTGTTATTTTGTCCTGACAAGTAAAACTTTATATTTCAAATAATAGTTTTTCTTCTCAAATTCCGTACACGCCGACCCGTTTGACAGAGCCGTCAGTTTATATTGTAGTACAGTTACAGGATAGTCATCTGTGTTTGATACGACTAATTTTAGTTGTTTTCTTTGTCCCTTTGGCACGCAGAACCCATAACAAGGACTTAATTGTGCATGGGCACTGGATGTTTTGTCAGCCACGTTTTTGGTTTCCACTGTGCACCTCGGGGCTTTTAATGGTTGCCAAACCAAACGAGATGGAGGAAAACAACTCAAAAACAGATTTAGACAGTTCTGGATCGCATTAAGTGGACTCCGCGTTGAAAGTTTGGATAAAATATCAAACAACTAAACAAAGGCTTTGTTCTAGCCCCCATGTTGTTTGGCAGAAAAGGAACAAAGATCTGCCAACGTTGGTTATATTTTTTTCCTTTGAGTGTGGGAGATGTCGTGTTAATACCAATTAGTCTGAAATCTTAACCCAAGAAACAAAAGTTACTTTCAAAGTCGATAATTAACCCAAGTCTCCCCACAGAGGGTTGCTTATCTAACTTTTACTGGAGTGTTCTTTCTTCACAATCAAATACAAAAAAAGATTAACCCCCTCCTGAAATGTTATCAATCGTCACAATGAGAAGCACAAATAATAAAGCATTCTAGTTTAATTTATATTAGATTTTGGAAGATTCCACTTTCTCTTTTGCCCCTTCTATAAAGTAAAGTGAATCAAAATAGGCGTGTACAGTATAGATTATCGCCAAGTTTGTTTGAGCTCACCTTCTCTGCTATGACGCTCAACGGAGAGCCAAACTGCCTCTGGCAGGAGTGCTCCGAGGTTTCCCTTCCAGTGATGATTAAACATCATGTGCTTATCTTTTGCCCCTTTTGCAGGCTACCCACCTCCGCAGCCTGCATCGTTCAGACCGCAGCCGACCAGCCACAGAGGTACAGCCTTTCCTTTGCATCAGAGTATGGAAATCAATTCAATTAAAAAACGGAAAAAGCTGTGAATAATTTGGAGCCCGGGAGTGCGAGGGAGTGGGAAACAGACTTGTTTTGTTCGTGGAGGTGTGGGCGAACGGCGGAGGCTTTTGAGCTCGTCTGCAGGCGCTCGCCCTGGGTTTGCACGGCTAATTTTACAGTCAAACGTGATGAATAAAATGGGATCACGGAGGCAGGCTTTTATTCACCGCCACGATAAATAATTTTGGGTTTGAAACCACTGACTTTCAAAACAGCTGTCAGAGTCAGTACATTTATTTTTAACATAGAACCAGACATATGAATGAGATATTTATGAGAATCAAGTGTGTGCTTTTTTTTTTCTCTGGCTCGCAGTTTCACAGCTAACAATACATGAGTTAACACTTTTTTTTTTTTACTCTTCTTGCTCAGTAACTCCGGTAGCAGCAAACCTACAATGGAACCCCATGTATGAGTATCAGGCCGCCTCACCAGGTAAGATGCCCTGATTTTCCCAAAATGCTGCACGTTTGCAACTTACAGCAATTTCCTGTGCAGACGTATAAGCAATGTCTTGTGTCTAGGTATACGAAACTAAAATATTTACCTCGACCTTTCTGGGTTCAATTTCAGTAGCCAGCAGCGGTTTTGCGGATCCCTTCTCCTTCTCGGCTGGCCTCACGCAGCAGCCCCCGCTCTCAGGAGATTTTGGCGTCATTCGCTTTAACAGGGTGCTCGTTAACGACGGCGGACACTACAGTTCCCGCACAGGTACACGCGTGCAACTATTTTTTTTTTTTAAAGCAGATTAATCATGTTGTTATTGCTAATTGTCCCTTTTCCAGTCCCCCTGCTCTCATATCCACACATCAGTCCATGATGTAGATATTGAAAACAGGCATAACCGTAAACAGAAGGGGCAAGAAAAAGGAGCCATCACCAGGTTTAATCTGAAGAGAGGAATTCAGAACTTTGAAATTTGTTTTAGCTTTTCTTAGAATAGGAAACTGCAGTAAACTTTTTATGAATTAGAGCTCTCCTCTGAGTGATTAGCTGGAAAATTTAAGTTGTGTTTGCTTCTGTCACTGCCATACAACGGCATCCCCCTCTTTTTCTGTTTGCTCAAAGGCAAACCTCCGCCGACCCATAGCCAAGCAGTGGCAAAATTTGGTATTGCAGGAATATCTAGACAGACTTAAAGATCTCAATTAAACAGCTCAGTTATAGAATATGTAGGGACATTTGTATTGCTTTTTCCAGCTGTTTAATGTCTGGTGTGACAAGCATAATTGTCCAGCCACAGGTTTATGTAAGAGCATAAATACCCCCCCCACACACACTAAAACCTCCCCCCATGGACATGGACAATACACGCACCTTAGTTTAGCTTTGTCTTCAACTCAATTGTTTCTTTTTGCAATCAAATCAGTGCAATATTCATTGATGTTTCTTTTGTAATAACTCTGTGCAATAATATGTACATATATGCTCTTACCCTGTATATATCCAGCTCTTAGTTATAGAAAACATATTTATTAAGTAGGAATAAGGTCTTAGCTCTGTCACACTGGTAGCCAAGTAATCGACATTTCGTTGTCAAGATTCACCTTGTGTTTTTTGTACAATGACAATAAAGGAAGTCTAAGTCTAAATCTAAATAGGCACCTTTAACGTGGGGTTTTCTTACTTTAAATGTTCAAATTGTTCCTCACACAGCCACTGCTGCTCTCTGAAGAGAAAATTGTTGCATCTACTAAAGTATCAAGTTTACCGTCTAATGAATATTATTGGATGGTGCATGTCCAACTCACACTGCAGTCTATCAAAGTGACCGACTGGTTTGTTTTTTTCTGTACTTAATTGGGCATGAATCTAGTACTGTAGCACAGAGTGTTCAGATGTCTCAGGCTTTGGCTATGCAGCAAGATAAGATTAGCAATCAGGGCCTATGAATAAAAATGAGGCAGAGCTCGGAATATTTAAGAAACAGGAGATTATTGATTAGTTCACGACCACTAAATCATTCCCGTCCTCATCCACAGGGATCTTCACGGTTCCACAGCCTGGCCGATACTTGATCTCAGGCCTGCTGACTGCAAAGCAAGGTGACCGGATCGAGGCCGTCCTGTCCGTGTCCAACCGCAGCGTGCACAGGCTGTGGAGTTCGGCGGCCGGTCAACACGGAGGCTCGGCCGGCGGCTCCTGCGGCTGCGGAGGCTCTGTGTCCTTCAGTCTGATCCTACCACTGAGGAAGGGAGACCGCGTGGGCCTGGTTAGGACCGGAGGCCAGCTGGCTACAACCGAGGCCAGGGAGATCCTCTCCACCTACAGCGCCATCTTCCTCTATGCGTCATCGGATGAAAGCTAGCTGGAGCCAAGCAAAGCAGCACCAAGGACTAGTTTCCAGATAGCAGGACTGGATGAAATGTTCAAGAAAGCTATTTAACATGCAGAGCGACTGTGTGAGGATCCTCACTTATACAGTATGTCCCTTCTTAGAAAAACAAAACTGTTACGTTACTGTTCGTTATCCCATTGCGAAAAAAACCCAAGTACAAAGGGTTGGGCTTTCTTGCTAATATATTTGATTATCAAGTTGAATTTTTTTCAAAATCTATTTTCATTGTATGTCTTTTAAATTAACATTAAACTGTAAAAAATGTAGTTTTTTCATATTGGAAATAGCTTCTCAAACACTCATCATAAACTATGATTCTAAACCACAATCAAGCACCTTCTCAACATGAACTCACTCAGTGTGCACATTCATCATAAAACATCATTGCTAAGGATTTATCAAAGCTCACAGAGAGATTAATGTGCATAGCAGAAATAAAAGCTTTTCCACTACTGTCCAAACTTGGCTGGGTTGGGAGGCAGCACTGAGAAAGACCAGGTTTGAAGGCAGAACTCCCATTTGGGCCGTTATGTAAAGTGGGTGTGGATGAAAAATAAATTTCCCCTCTCACTCCTGAGACTGAAACATTTCCAAAGGCAAAATGTAAGAACTATTTAGTCTCAGTTTGGTCTCCATTTAAACTCAAAGAGAAAAATGTGGATTTTGTTTCAAAGACATTACATTGCATAAATCTTTGATGCTCGCGATGTTGAACGACCTGAGGGACTTGCACCTCGGATCCCTCATTAATGTATTGTTTCCTGAAAATAAACACCAGGGTTACAGCAATGCCACTAGCCCGTGGTAACAATTGAGCTTTTTGACTTTGACTCAGACAAGAGGAAAGAAAAGCTCAGCACAAACAAATGTGTACAGTTGGATATTTAATACAAATAGGACCACAAGCCACTTTCTTTTTTATCTTTTTTTTTTACCATCATTAGGCCTGCTTTTTTTTCCTTTTTATGGTGGATTTTGTTCTTTAAACATATTTGTAAACCACATTTCTTTACAAATCAAACAACATAAATTGAAGTTGTTTCTGTCAGACACAATCAGAGAGCAAGCGTAACATCCAAAGAAAACACAGTCCCATAAAATATCATATACATTTATAAGAAACAAAAAAAAAAAGGCAGTAAGACAGATAAATGTGAAGATCAGTATTTTTATATATATATATGTCTTGTATGGGACCATTTTCAACAGCAGTTGAGTGAGATGGGTGACATTATATACCACATATCCCAGGGTCATAGGTGAAGTGTGAGTCTTTCACACGAGATGATTTACTTTCATAGAAAGAATGAAACTCCTTTAGTTAATTTTTAAGATAACTATCTGATGATACCAAAGTGTAGAGAAAAACAAAAGAATCAAAGCTAAACATTTCACACAACAAAACACCAGACTTACATGTGCAGCGACACTTCTTACACACCTAATAGTGACTGATGTTGATTGTGCTTTTCTTCTCTCTTAATAAACTACTTCTACTTGCTTTTGCAGCCATCTTTAACACATGTCATCTTGCACTGGTGAGGGAGATGTGATCACAATCAGCAAATCAGTTTCTAAATCAGACATAAACGCAAGAGAAGTGCTTCTAAACGCATTCGGACAGAGGCAAGTTATTCCGGCTGATCTCTAAACAAGAATGAATCGTTCGTCCCCTGGCCACCAGAGGCATAAGTTCAGTCTTTTCTCTCACAAAAATATGCTCCATGTCTTTTTCAGTGTAGTAAAGTTTCCTAAAGTCTGCATTTCAAACGTGTGAAGACCACAACCTTTCAACAGTTGCTCATAAGGACATATTTCAGTTAAACTGATACACTGAAGGTAAAAAATAAGAACCTCCATCCTGAAGAAATTGCACACTCTGGTCCACTTTATTCTGACCGACAGTGAAGTGCATGTGGGTGAGAGATGTGCTGAGTTGGATGTCTGCGTCTCGGGGTGCAGCTTGGACAAAAGTGCTTTAGACAAGTCTCGGTAAAGCCACTGAGGGAATGTAAGCAAGGGGGGCATGATACTGCCGGCCCAACAGCAGCAGCAGCCCTCAGTGATATGCATGGGCGCACACAAACACATACGCACACACGCTTACATCATCCCTTAGTCCTCCAAATCCTTCATTTTTAAGCGCCTTTCAGATCTGCCTTTTCTGATTCTTGTAACTCAGGCGTCGACTCCTGTTTTTACACACATCTTAATGCTAAAGCTGCGGCTTCTGAGGTTCTCATGTATGCTTATGTGACTTCAACAATGAAAGATTCCCCTTCAACAGGGAAAACGGGTTGTTGGGGGAAGCATGACCACAAACTGATCGTATAAAGCCTAGCAGTTAAAAGTTAAGTGCATGTTAACCTAGGACCACCCATACAAAATGCCAGTTTCCTCGTAAAACTGGGGATCTGTTTTTTCTTTTTTAGGCAATCAAAGGCATCACAAAATAAATCAATAACTTAAACATATCAACTACAACAAACAGTGACTGCGTTGTCAACAGAAAATACTTCCTTTGTAGAGCTTGTACCACAGAATTAATATGCAAAAAAACAACATAATAAATCACTAAGCTGCTTTGTTTCACATACTTTGCCTATCCCACATATGATCTTGAATATTAACAATATCATACATGATTTATTGAGAACAAGGTTGAAAACTTCCGAAATCCGAGTCTGCTAAATCCATTCCACTTGCAGTGACGCAAGTCAGAGGTGTCAGGGAAACTGAACATCTAAAGAAGCTCTGCTGAAAACTGACGTCTGTGCTGTAATTTGGTTATCTGCCAATCACTTTGAGCGTTTTATTTTAGCTTATCATTTATTTATTTACTTTTTTTTTTTTAAATGCAGAAGTCACCTTTGTTATGAGTGGTTTTAAAAAAACATCTCTGGGGCCGTTTTCATTTATACAGAGAAAAAAAAGATGATGCTTTCAATTTCTGCACAATGACCTGGACTAAAGGGCTGTTAATGGGATGGAAGGCAACAGTCAGCAATTAGTTCGTTATCTCAAAAGAGTACATTTTCATGGCAGATTTTTTTTTTTTATGTACCGTATTGCTGATAATCCCTCCTCTTACCCATGTAATTACAGTTAGCCCATTTTGTGTATTTATGGTTCTAACCCTGTTTCTACACGTGTGTGCCCAAGTGCAATGGTTTCCTTTCCATTTGTTCAAGCGATGCGTTCAAGTGCACAGTCCAGTCCTACGTGAGTGTATACCTGGTAACCATATGTGCAAAATCAGAGCAGGTCATCGGGGTTGATCTCTGGTATGGGCTGCCTCCAATAACAGAAGGAGCTGTACTCTGGCATCACAAAGGCCTCATTCTGCTCTTTACTCAGCAAAGGAAACACATGCTCCACCAGCTCGCTGAGCCTCCCATACCTGCGAAGGGAAAGGTCACATCAGAGAGCCAGAGTGAGCGGCTGAAAAGGTGACAGACTCGGATGACTGCGAGAGACGAATACAAACAAACTGTCTCTGAAACGACTTTGTGATAAGAAGGGATTTCATAAAAATATCCTTCTGCCAAGAAGCTGACATTTATTGAGAGGGAACCACGCGTTATTGAGAGATTTACTGCTGAAGACAAGAAGATGAACAAAGCCCAAAGGCAGGAAACTCCACAGTAATGCTCAGAGGGTATCAGAAATGCTAGATTCTGTGATGGCTAGTACACCCTGTTCAACGGGTACTTACGAAGACTTGTTGCCTTTAGTCTGCTCCTGGATCAGCTCTCCCTTTGGGTTAACGGTGAAGATCCTACACAGTGGAACACCAACTTCTTTATAGGCAAAAACATCCTGACAAGAGACAAAGATAAAAGGATTAAATTGGCCCATAAAAGCTGAAGTTGGACATTATTTTCTAATTCTTGTAATTTAGTCAAATGTCTTGTTTAATTTTTTCTCAAAGAGGATATGATAATAAAACAACTATGTGCAAGGTAAAGATTAGAGACTGGTCCTTTAGGTGCAATCTGAGATACACTTATGAATTATGAATGAGAGACTATTTTCTGAGCATTACATAATCACATATCAGTGCAAACTGAAACAAATGTATTGATGACAATGACTACAGATTTCTTGTGGTTCATCTAATGTAGCCGAGGGCAACGTCTTACTTTTGAAAATGTTTTGTTTTCTTTGCTGAGCGAGACAGTCAGTTTGTGAGGCTGTTTCATGTGGGTGTTGGTGTGTTTATACAGCTGACGATGGGATGCTGTGAACGACTTGAGCTCGCCTGCACAAATTAAGTCACATGGGCTCACACTCGAACGGTGACCTCAGCTCGGGTTCAGCCCAGTGCTGAACCCGAGCATGTGAAATCAATTGTGATTTCACATATTTGTGTCTGCTAAATGGCAGCCAAAGTGCAATGTTGACCTACAACAAACACACCCCGACTTCATCGACTTCTGAATAATGCAGCTCCACTTGCACATAAAAAAACCAAGACTTTGATGTGTAGTTGTTTGACATTTTCAAACACGCATTAACTCACATTAGCTCTATTCCCAAAGGCGGCGTAGAAGGGCTGCTTGTTATGCTGGAACAGGTTCTTGATGTCTGTAAGGCATTCAATCTTGAAGATCTCTGGTTTCTTCTCAATGACCTCCCTAAAACAAACAGACAACTTTTATTAGAGCTGGATGTACTCATGTCCCATCCATGAATCAAGTCTGAGATTCTACTTAGATTTTCATTATCCAATTCATACATTTTGGAGATGTTTGAGTGAACTATACACAACCACCACACAGATATCAATGTAAGAATCAACCATATCAACAACAACAGTTTTTATATACCAGAACAGTGGAGGTGCTTCTCTTCGGAGTATTATTGTATTATATCATTAATATTTTAGCGTGTTAGTTTTCAAGGGCGAGCATGTATTGCTGCCATAAAGCTTCTGTTTAATTCTGCTGCAGATCAGAGAGAAGTCACATGTTTCGCTTATGAATTAGGTATTTGCCATCTGACATTTTGTAAAAGATCTACATGTTATAGCAAGGCTTTGGTTTTAGCATTTGGTGAATGCATATTTAAACTAAAGGACAGAAGTCAGACTAAATAATTAAGAAATGCCTTTAAGCTACAGGAAATCACACCCACATACCGCTAACAGCAACATAAAGAATTCTTTAAATGAACAAGATTTATTAGAGTATGAGCAAAAAAGTTCAAAAGGGACCTTATAAATAAAAAATAAATCTAGTTATTTTCATTATTATGGTAGTAGTTACGTGGTGCATTTTAGTTCTCTTTTTCTTTAGTTTTGTTCTTTCAGTTTTTAACCATTTTTAACCTTATCTTATATGCAAACTCATGATTTGATTTCGACAGAGCAGGAACAGTGATGACGAGAAAAAAAAAAGGGCCAAAAACTGATCAGACTACCAACATGGGTAACACCTATTTAGTTGAACAAAGCTTTCTGTAGACTTCATAAACACATTTCAGAGTAGGCCTATAACATGCAGATATGGATTTTGAGTTATTGAAGTTTTAAAGGAGAAAAATATGGGGTTGTATTGAAACTAAATTCAGATTAAAGGATAAAATGTGCATAGCACGTGTACAGTACCTGTGGAAAGCAGAGAAGAGGCTGCTGGGAGACAGCATGAGAGGACCCCGGGGAAGGATAGTACCTCCGTCATTGACCCACTGCAGGTAACCTCTGGTCATGTCTGCCATGCCAATGGCCCGAGCTGAACAGTACAGGAACTTGTAGCCATTCCTGCCAGTGAGGAGGGCAGTGCTTGTTACTGTAAACATCATCATCATGACCATAGAACCAACTTCTACGACTGCTAGTTTAGTTGGCTCAGTGACTTTGGTTGTTTGTGTTCATGTGCAGAAAACCGTAACCACTAAAAGAAGACTACTTGCTATGGTAATCTATTGTTTCTGTAGCTCCTCAGTAGTCAAAATATTTTCTATTTCTTTGTTACCGAGCAATTATAGAAGTCTAGTCATTCAGATTAATCCACCTCAGAGCTTGACACGCAAACAGAGGAAATATCAAATCCAAAAAAAGCCAGTTGGAAAAAGGAGCCTGGGTCATCCTAACCACTAAGCCACAATTCACTCTTCTTCTGTGATCATCAGTATGGTTATGCACTTACTCAGCCACAGAGTGGTACAGTTTGGCAATGCCCTGGTGGGTCCAGTCTTTACCCAGCTGTGGAAGAATCTGTCCAAACACATCCGACCTAAAAAACAAAGCACAAACAATGTTGGCATGTGAAATACAGCAGATGTAGACTCAAGAGTCGGTAAAAGAACATTTGAGAAAGAAAATACAGCACGCTGGTGACACAGACTGCGCAGAGAAGGTTAAATAAAGCACCCTAACTACTTTATCTTTTTATCATAAATATAGAACATTATGGGCTGTTCTCCACTAATGAGGATCACTGGCCCATAGGGGAGTCACTGTCTCACACTCTGCATACAACTGCAAGTGTCTCCAGACTAAAATGTAAATGGGCTCATTATAATCCCCATGCTCTTCACCCCGTTATTCAAAGAGTGACACGTCACATGTTGGCCTGAAGGGTCACAGTGATAATAAGCTGCAGTGGATAGGGACCGGTTTGATGTTGAACCTCACAGGGTGGGCACTGGAACAGGCACCAGTTTTGTTATAAAACAGCCTAACTAGGATTACATTAACTTCACAGCTTTGTATAAATAGAACTGCATTATGGCCTTGATTTCTACTTTTAAAGAGATGACAGGACTTGGTTGATGGCAAAGACAGCTTACTTCAACCACTGACATTTTGCAATAAAATAGGCCACCTTTGAATCCCCGGTGGATCTCTAAGACAGGTATTCATACCAGCTATTAAATTAGGAGACTTTCGTTTAAAGTATGAGAAAGAGTAATAGACAAGAGGATCTTCCATTAATGCACCAGCCCCCAACCGTGTAGCGCATCCGTCAGTGTTGGACACACGTCAATGCTTTCTACTGACTGATGAAGACACATTTACTAATCTGCATCCCTGTCTTCTGTGTCTTGCATGGATATATATATCTCAGTCTCTCTGGACATCTAATGAGGCTTACTCATATTCATTTTGTTTGCTATACAAACACAGCTGACAGAGCAAAACAGATCTAGTACAGCAAACACATAATTGAGACATAAGTGCCGAATAAAAGCTGAAAAAGGCATCCACTTAAAGTGCTGTGCAAAAGAAGCCATTTCACTAATGCAGGGGTTGCGTCCATTTCTGCATAATGGATGATTCCAGAACATTATTCAAGATTAGTGCGCAATCAGCACTTTTATTGCTTTAAAATTAGAACTACATTTTACATCAAAAGGAAAGCTTCAAAGCACATGAGCATTCACTCACGTAGAAGACACTAAAAATAATGTATCAACTGACAAGTACAATTACGTAGCTTGGAGGGGTTCTGTAACCCTTTGAGAACCTACTTGGTTATGGTTCCATCAATGTCTGAAATGATAACTTTGTCATCCCAGTTCCACAGGTAGATGGTTCCCTCACAGCGGCATGTGCCCTGGTACTGGGTGGTGATGCTGAATGTGACGTCATTTGGCCCATCTTTCAGCTTCAGACTGACCTGGAAAACGGAGAGACACGTGGAAAAGTTGTTTGAAAAATCCTTCCATTTCATTCACTTAATGTAAGTCCAAACTCACAGAATGATTTTGCTTTTTATAAAATACAATGAACATCTACAGGCCTTCAGGGACCCCTGCTGTCTGTTAGTGGAAGAAATCCTATATATTTCATCACTGACCAGCAGGGGGAGCTCAGAACTACTTAATAAAAATATATGGAAATCAAAGTAAGCACAAGAGTTACACCTGATAAAGCCTGTACAGTAACAACATAAAACATCTTTTAGCAAACAACCAAAATAAAAAGCAACATAAAAATGACATAAGAACACATTTTTGCACACATTTGTAGCTTTAAGTCTAACAAAAGAAATTCAAACTGGAAAGAAAGCAGAACTGGGCTTACTATCTGATTAGAGGAAAGACGCAGTGACTTCCTGTAAGTGTGTGGGCTGGGGTGGTGCGGGCCATCTCCTGTTTGGAGTCTCTCTTGACAGGATACAGCGCTCAATTCCTTGGCTTCTTCATCACTGGATGTGTCTCCTGCTTTAGGCCTACGGGGCAACAGCAGAGAAAGTTACCTTCTCTGTCCAATTCAGCTTTAGCTGTGGACATGGATGAACAACTCAAGGACCTGTGTTGATTCCTACATACTGTTCATTCATAAATGTTTCTTGTACGAAACGTTCACAAATCCATGAAATAATATTTAATATAAAGAGACTGTTTCCTTGTAAAAAAAACAAAAACAAATTCAGTACCTTGCTTTTCAAAATTACTGAATCGTCTAATACTTGGCATCACTTACGGTAAAGGCAGCTTCTCCTGTGACATGGAGGGTCCTTCCCCAGCCAAATTAGCCTCCTCCTTGGTTTCCAGCTTAGTCTCAGACTGGAGGGAGAAAACAATTACATATTTTATTTTATTATATTTTATTTTATTATCTAAAAGAATTAATAAATTGCATCTGAAAAGTATAACAGTGAACATAATTATGAAACCATAAATCAGAAATAAAACTCAGTTTAAAATACTTCTAAGGTTTAGTTTTTCTCTAAAAACAAGTGAACACACCTGCTTGATTGCGCTATCAGCCCTCTTTCTCCAGAACCACCAACGGCCGGACTTCTTTGGCATTTTCTCCTTTACCCAGGCCTCCTCTGTAGCCTGCAGTTAAAAAAAAAATCAGGACAAAGGCAACAAACAAGAACTCTGCTGGAAATTTACTAGGACCATAAAGTGGGCTGGACGGTAGGGTATTACCTTTGGTAAATTTTTCTGAAAAGCTTGTAGACTTAAAATCAGCGGTGCAGCTAATGTCCAGTTATAATATCTGAGAGGATAAAGACTAGTTAAAACACAATACCAGTCCAACACATAACATACATTTTTAACCTGAAAGGAAAAGGCTTACAAACCTATTTCCTATCTTGACCACCAGGTTGGGGTTATCTATAATCGCTGGATTTTCAGCAAACTCATGATACGTGATGATATGCTCCATAAATCTTTCTGCAGACACCCAGAGGAGAAGGAAAGTAATCAATGACAGCAGACAAAAAGGTCAATAATGGTAAAACATAATCCCTTAAAAGCCACACACTTTTTACTCCTTTGTCTAAGCAACTGAGGGCTAAAACGACACCCTGCTGTGTGTCCTGTCAAGTGTTATGTTATCCCTCCTCTTTTGTACTGAAGCATGAGTGCATTGACTTTGTAATAGGAGGAGAAATGCACATGCAAAACTCCATTACAGGTGGAGAACTCCTTCTAAAGGATATCGACAAGAAAATAGGTTCCAAGACTAGTGTTCTAAGAACATGCAGAAAACTTTGCACTTCATACCCACTTCTGTCTTTAAAGAAAGTACAAACAGGGGTTAATTGATAGGTATAATTTTCATGTACCTTTGGATATTTCAGCATTTTCTGTTAGACCTCCACACAGAGAAAGGGTCACATCAGGCAGGTCACTGGCTGAGTCCGAAAGGCATTCAGTCCCGCTGTCGGCAGCCGCACTGCCCACCGACTGAGGGGACTGTGAACCAGAATGCATCTCTGAGTCCATCCAATGCTTGGTTGCTGCCTCCGTCTCGCTGGCGTAACACAAGCAAAGAAAAAGAAAACGATACAGGTCTTCAAGGGATTGAGTGCTATTTCTGAGGGGGAATATTAATAATGCATGTGTTCAGATTTAAAATAGAGCACACTTTCTATTAGAACAGGTCAAGAAATTAGGCGCCTCTTGCGTAAGCAGACCTCTTAGGAAAATATCTTGCAGCCACATCAGGTTCAAGTACATTCAGGTCATCCAGGTAGATATCTTCAGGACCCTGATGTTGGCTCCTCTTGGGGACTCCTGAAACCGAGAACAAAAATATTTATTAGTTTACATATAATTCTAACCATTACCAAGTCGAAATGAGTCGGCGTAAATACTAGGCATGGCAAGATTCACCGATGCGTATCGGAACATCGGAACGACCTGTGCGATACGGTTGCATCGATTTGCAAACGTCTGCATCGGTAAAAACCGCACATAAACTCGAGATGCATCGTATCAAAACTACCTGCATCGATACAAACCGATTATTATCTTCTAATATTATAACTTTTTAGAAACGTGTCTTTGAGTTTTAGTTGCATTTCTTTCCATCCCTGTTGCCTGCCTACTGCGTGCATGCTAGTCTCTCTGCCACTCAAGTCTCGCCCCAATCACTCTCTAAGTTGCACTTCCTTTGTTTCAAAATAAAAGGCACAGTTAGCTTGCGTGCCATAACTTGAACTATGTAGTCCATGGTGTACTTTTCTTCTGCATTGCATCGCATCGTATTGTATCGTATCGCACTGTATCGCAGCATTTTAAATTTAGATCGTTCTGTATCGCACCGGATCGCAGGAGGTTGGAGAATCGTATCGAATCTTATCACTAGAAATTCCATGAATCGTGAATGTATCGAATCGTTGGCTGTGTATCGAGATGTGTATCGTATCGCCTTGGTGGTGAAGATTCCCATCCCTAGTAAATACCTTTCTTCTTGGAGGGTGAATCACTCTGTTGACTGTTTGCTGGGGTGGAGGTTGCTATGCTGGGTGGCAACACATCTAGAGGCTCTGTCGGGGTGATGGGACTCAATCCGGAGGTTATGGTGCAGACAGACGATAGTGGATTATCAAGTGTCACAGAGGTGACAGGGGTACGGGGCTCCGGCTTGACTATGGTGCACACTGTGGGGGCTCCGTGTTCCTTTTCCGTCTCAGTTTCGTTCTCCATGGCCTCTGAACTGAGGATGACACGAAAGTGGGTGCTCTCTGACGGGGTGATGGTCACGGTTTTCAGTGGCTCTGCTCTCTCTTTCTTGGTGATCTGGACATTGAATAGAACAAGTTAGCATGACGATAAGCATCCTGACCACTGCTTTGAATTTTACTGGTATGAAGCGATTACCCTGGTGTTTTCTGGAAACTCTCCCCAGGTCCACTGCATGTGTGACTCAGCTCTGAGCAAACTCTCTGAGGGCCTCATCACCAGTTCTGAATCACTCTTTGGGGAAAAGGCCTGGGACAAGCAATGACTAAAGGTATAGATAAAGAACAGACATTTAGACAAGAGCTTTTGTGTGTTTACGCTTAATTGCTGTCAAAGGCTCCATCTTCATACATACCCTTCAGTTGTGGGCCATTCTCCATCAGACAATGGATAATCATCAAGGTTATGCCTGATCAAAGGTAGTTTAGGGTCAATGTCACGCATTGTGGCAATTGAGGGCGACCTAAATTCAGAGTACAAAATGGACAACTGTTAACTTGCGTCTAATGCAAACACAAAAACAGAAGCAAAACGTCTTAAATCTGAACCTACTTTGAGACGTGTGCCCCTGCATCCTCATCTGAGCTCAGGTCCATCTCAAAGATCTCGTCACCCTGCCCAGAGCTGGACATAGCAGCAGGCGTAGCAGCAACATTTCCAGTAGTGACTGATACTGGCGGGGTTAGTTCTTCTCTGCGTGGGTCTCCTTTGTGCTTCTTTCTTCGTCTTTTCTTCTTTTTTGTGGATAAGCTGGGAGCAGGAGGTTCAGGACAATCCTCTGGATCAGCGGGGTCATCTTCGAGATCCTGTGGTGCCCTCTGCTCAACCTCTGAGATCCAGAAAAGATGACTCTCAGTAGGAATTGGGGAAGTAGCGAGGTGGGCAGGGACAATCTGCTGAAGAGAGAACAAAAAGGACATAAAATGTATGATATGCTTAAAACAAGATCAAGCCAAAGTGGCATGCTTTGTCCCCAGAGACTCAATTTCAAGAAAACAGGGGGCCCGTAACTTTCAATAAAAGCTCTGGTAGATTGTGTAATTAGTCAACTGTCAAATACAGGAACTTAGCAACAGTGGAAAAAAAAATCCTCACAGACATTTCAACAGTAAGTTGCAGTGGCGTGTTCAAATGCAGTCTCAGGTTTAATGTTCTGACAGAATGATGATATCCCGCCTTGACCGGAAGACATTAAAACGTTGTGGATGGAACTGTGATATTACATCTATTCCTATAATGCTCCACAAAGCACTAAATGTCCTATATAACCATGTTATTCATTATACAGAGTTTCAACTGAACTATCAGAATGGTGGCTTACATTCTGCTGCTCAGCTTCCTGGACAAAAAAGGCCTCTCCATTGTCTCCAAGTTTCATATGAAGGTCTACAGGCTCTCCATTCACTTCAATGTCGATCTGGAAAAAAAAATTACATAAAAACATACAAAATTAGATTTCTGAGGCAACATGAAAACAGAAGACTAATATAGCAAATCAAAACTGTCTTGTTTTGTTAGTACATGCAATGTGGAGCAGAGGTTAAGAGCAGGACACCAATGGCCTGAGGGTTGTCGGAGTCCAAACATTCCGGCAGCACTTCCTCTTCTCTCTGTGATTACTTTTACATGCATGCCTGCTAAATTTAGCATAACAACCTAAAACTTAATGAAATGCAAAGTAACATTCAATATGTTAATTTGTTCTAATCCATATAAAATATAAACCCTGTTTCTGCATGTAAAATATGAATAACCTATCGCCTGATTTATTTACACCCATGGCAGACCTTTGCAGTTCAGTCTCTTTCCTCTTAGAAACCCTAATTGGCATATGAGTCTTCTGGGCTTTCACTGTGGAAACTGTCATAAGAACAAGGCCATTCAAGTTGGCCAGGAAAACCCCAGTGAATTGGAGCCCATTCAGAAACTTGATGCCACATAAAGAAAAACAGGTCACGTCTGGCAGAGAGGACAGACTTTCACTCAAGTGCTCCTGAACTTGAAACAAAATCAATATAAATTTGCAACCAATGTCCACCAAACTAATCCATTTTGTTTTATCGATGTGAATTAGTTTGTTCCATCTTTCTATTCGTTGTGTAACTTTTTGAAGGTTTGGTTTGTCATTTGTGATCTGTAATTCTAAGGTGTTATGTCACTGCCTCATGGTTGCTTTAAGGAACTTTTGTGGTGGTGGCCGAAAATTGGGAAAACCCATCAAAGAGGAAGCAGAATAAATTTTTCATCCATTCAAGTCAGGTTGGATTCACAAGACAGGCTGAGTCATTATTCTGCCAAAATCATATTTAAAATCTGGATGATTTATTAATGTATCAGCTGTATCTGCAGATCCTCAAAGTTCTGGCATTTACCAGTGATTACCTTACCATGCAGAATATTAATGAGAGTCTTTGTTAATATCCTCAACGGGTGTGTTTTAGGTTCCAAACTATAATTAGATGCATAATTAGACGCATACAGAAAAGTGAATATGGGAACAAATGTATGCGTGTTATACAACCGCCCTTTACGAAAGCTTGTTCACATTTCTTCCCCCTCATACACATCCAAGTTGTAGAGTTGTTGCCATAGAGACCACTCATTCATTCCGACCCTCCAAACCCATCAGCATGCTGGGTACGTGGTGAAACATTGTCGGTCCACCAAAAATCATTATCCACTCTGTCTACCAGAAAGTGAAAGAGCTTATTTCAATCCAAAGTACTACAGAGCTCTTTCAAGAATAAATGTTGAGACGAGCTCAGCATTAATGCTGGCGGTCTGCAGAAACTGGCTGAATCTAGTCAGTGTTAATTACTTGCTGTATGACAAGACTGATGAAAATCTTAGTTTATCAGATAAGTGAAATCATAACAAAAAGACTCTTTCTTGCCATCTCAGTAGCATACAGATCGTTATTCATACCATACAGCTCTTCGTCTCCTTGCGACTGCTGCAGCAAAGCGACCTTAACAGGATTAACCTGCTGCCACTTCCCATCAATTAGTCTGGTGGTAACGTGCAGCAAAAACACTGTTTTCTCAAGTGTGAAGTGAGCGCCCAAAATAGAAAATCTGTTCTTCACCCAAAATTAATTGGATTGCCCTTCGCCAGGAGTGCGTTTAATCAATAATCAAAAAGAAATACCCAGACTATGGTAGCTTTGCTCATCCACATCCGTTTCCTCAAGTGAGTCATAGTCTGCAATCTCCATACTCAATAATCATTAATCATCCATGCCGGAGCTGTGGTATCACATGCTGTTTCTGAACTGACTGCAGATAGAGTTTGTTGTATGAGGACTTAGTATGACTGCACCTTAGGGGCAAAGTCAATTAACAGCAGATTTTCCATGCTGATATTGTGACTAATGAAATTGCTTCCCTGGTAAACAGCAATTACTTAGGCTGTATTTAAGGATCACACCTAAACTATCACTTTTTGTGTCTAGTTTTAAAAAAAGTTAGCAGTTGCAAATGTGAATCGGCATATGTAAGACTAACACACTATATCAACAATGTGGACAAGCCCACAAAGATTGCAACTACTCACAAAGCTGCTGTCAAACAGGAATGGTTCAATTGAGCCGATTTTATGCCCATACAGGATATACATGTGAGAGCATTAACTTTCACTACTGTGTAATCTTTGTCATCACCTACAATTTGCGAGGGTCCGCCTCTGCAGACAGCCATGTGCATTATCTAATTGCTCACACTGCACCGATTACCCATGCATCAAGATTTATGTCCTCTCAGAAATGGAACATACCAGACAGCAAAGACGAGGACCCAAAGAACAACAAGAACACTAATGATTATACAGCTATGGGAAGAGTTAGCACAGCTTGAGGTTGAATGTGTGCAGGAGCGTTTGCAGAGTCCCAATCACTTTGCACCCATGGACAGAGACAGCACGAGCTCAGGTGGAATGTGGAGAGCCTCTGTTTCCAACATTTTTTCTTTCCTTTTTGTGTGGGGTCTTATGTTGGGGGTTTGGGGGGGGAGAGTCATTTCAACAGATATGTTAAACAAATTACTGCATTGAACAAATTACTCTGCTTTCAGTAGTGTACTTTGAACATCAAATTCTGCTTCCCCTTCACAACCATCCTGGCGTCATTCTGGGATATTTTCATCTGTAATAAAACAGAATCCCCTGGTGTTTGGTGCATGTATGGACAGGCATTTTTATATTCCTGCCTGGAATACTCATGGCAGGTGACGCAAAGTCTTTCGGCCCATGTAGTTTGAGAGGACACATAACCAACAAATACAAAGATATAAACAAATAAACACTCACCACTTTCTCCTTTGAGCGCAGAACACCCAGCTTGCCGAAGCGAACGTGGAATGGTGAGCACTGGTAAGTGCCATCCCGTTGGCGGACCACCACAACATCAATACAGCCTGACAGCGTGGCCTGGTTAATGCCCTTGTACAGTTCTTTGACGGTTACTAGAACCTGACCTGCCAGCTGGCCCACGTAGTTCATGGTGTCTGTCTGGTGGAGGGAAAGAACAACTTAGAAGCAGAGTAAATAGAAAGACAGGGTGAATCCAGAATAATTTGCCATTTTGGCCTGTAGAAGCTGATAGTCCTACATTTCTTGGGTCCAACTTGATGTCCTTCGAATTTTCACATTTGACAGTTTTGCCTTAAGAGAAGTATTCTTTTGCAGTCAGTCAGGTTGCCTAACTTGTCTTTTGGTCTCATCTCTGGGTTCCCACACAGGCTGCCTGTCCCACAGTGCGTTATCTCCTGACCCGCATACCGGCTGCAGAGTGCCGCTGTCATCCTCGCACTGGCTACTGTCCCACATGCGTAACATCAGAGAGAAGACCAAATGGCTGGGCCCAAACAATGAGACAACCTGATGCATAAATCCCACTTCCCTGCTGCAATGTAAGCAGCTGGTGTCCTGTTTACATTTATAAGTCTTTGTTAGCATCAAACAGAATACCCTAGACACATTTTATGGCTAAAACTACAGCTACATGGGGGATATTTATTCTATTTTCCAAAAACAATATAATTTCATAACAGATTCAGATGAATATTTTTCGTAGGTTGTAAATTCACTCACAAGAACAGTGTTGATGCCCAGAAAAAAAATAGCATAACAAATAGGCAGATGCTAAACTTACACAATTATTCTAACTGTTCTGCTGTCCTGTTGAATTTTGATCAAACCAGAAAACCTTAGATCACAATTTCAAAGATTCATTTCTTTAGCATACATTTTAATTCAAGTTGCTGTGGTCAGGGTCTGCTTAGATAGGCCAGTAAGTACATTCACCTCCTGACTTCAACGTGTCCTGTAGTCTGAAATACTCCCATCGTACATTGACCTTTAGCTCTGAACATCGCTATGAAAGCATTATCTGCACAATGGCCAAACAAAAGTAAAAGTAAACCGTCTATTGTAGACTTTTAAAAACGAAATTCACCATATTTGTCATGGAACAACAATGTCAATACTATACCAACCTCTGTTGTGTCGCTATGCTTCCCAAGTTACCACCCTATGAGCTGGACATTAAACTGCACAATGATTCCCAACTAAGAAGGACCTCAGTTAGCAAATAAAACCACAAAAGCTAGTTCTCTTTGAAAAAAGGTCACCTGGAAGAAATGCTTGGGTCACCAGTTCAAAGGCTTATGAGACTAAAGCGGAGCTGCTTGGGCACAGGAATGTGAAAGAGTGGTCCAAAAAAAACAAAAAAAATGATATGGAGAAAGACACTGGACTCAAAGAAGGGCAAGTACATTCTGCAGCACTGATCCCTGAAAACTGGACATTTATCTTAATAACATTGATCTTAAAATGAATGAAGTAGTTTACGATTATTTTAAAAATCCTAATACATTGTTTTATCCGCACTCATATCAGGAAAAGAATTCTTGGTTAACTACAATCGAGTTAAAAAGAAAAAAAACAAGCAAAGTTTGGAGCTGTTCCATACTATCGAGGCCCCGTGTAATTCCCACCCTGCTGATTAGTACGCATAATGTGAGTAGGACACGTACAAGAGGGCACTGCCTGCACTATAAAAACAGCTAATATTACTTTTCAGCATATAGGAATACCCATCATTAGAAACATGCCTTTCCTTTAAAGTCATAAGGAAAGAAACCAGTACTTTTGGTGAGACATGTCACAAACATGTTTCACCTGCTTGTAGCCACTGTCCTTTCCCGTTTACTGAGCCTAAACATGTTTGACCAGATCACAACATAACCTACGTCCCCTTTCACAATGTTACTAAGACTAAAAAAAGTAGCCAGTGTGGCTCTGAAAATGGCTGTGGTCAGATGTCAATAATCCCAGTTGAGCAGCACCAAATAACCAAGAACCAGCAACACCAAACGCAACTAGGCTCTCCATACTGGCTCTAGCTGTCACAGACTAGACAGGCTTATAGTTCAAACTCACCAGGGACCAAGAGGACCTCAAAGATGAAGACTCATCCTGTTCACTGTTGTCTGTGTTGTCCTCGGTGGTGTTTCCTGTGAGCTCCCAGTTTCCCCAGGATCTCTGTCTCTTCATCATTCTACCCAGCTCAGGACACTCCACTGGGAGTAACGATTTCTGCCCGCAGATTCCGACAACAATGTCTATCTGCCATCCTGAATCCAAACTCAAATACAGGCCCTGCTAATCAACTTAGCATAACCCTCCCTGGGGTAAATACAGATATGCTATCTGGAACAAATGGTGATTGTGAAACACTGTCATAAACTTTGCCATCTTTCTTCTGCGCTATTCTTTGCAGAATGTGCACTTCTAGTAACCCAGTCAGCTGACATTGTACAAACATGCTAGCCAATGGGATGACATCTTTACAGTGGTGGTGCATCTCTGATAAGGGACAGCTCTTTCCCCTTGAACGGCTATGCAATGTTTTCTCCTGATAAGAGTAAAAACTCAGGGAAAAAACCCAAGCACGGTGTTCTTGCGCCATTAGTCACATGGACGGTACTATCTTTGCTGTATGTGCTTGTTATTGTGTTTCACCTATCAATGGGGAGGAGGGACTGGAAAGTTATTGACAGTGAAGTCAATCTACAGGACATTCAGTGCACTCCACTTCAGTGTTCTTTGTTTTGTTGCCAGGTTTACTTACCAATCAACTGTATGACATCCTCATCACATGTTTTAAAAGCACGTCAAAATATACTAAAGGCATAATTATCACAGGGGTAATTGTCCTCGTTTCTTTATACAACTGAAACAAATTACAAATGACTAATAAACACAGATATGGAAGATACATTATTTACACTGCAGTCCAACCAATTATGGCAAAAAAAAAGACAAAACAACAAAGAAATACAGAACCAGTGCTGTGACTGAACTCACAAACCAATCCACACCAGGTTGACAACACAACAGGCATCAAGTTACATAAAACCGCCCTGACACCAGTCAACTCATTACGTTGATAACACCGACAACAACCTCAGTGTTGACTTTCAAATTTTCCACTTCTTTCAGCAATAAAAAGATTTAAGATTTTTTAAGCAAACAAAACCCCATATCGACCAATGTTGAATGCTTAATAATGTTGACTGTGGCATGTTAATCTGAGACATTGAATTGTTGAAGTAAGAAAACTGAAACACTGGCTTGTGTTTTTTATGTCTCAGAAGAAGAATCTAAGACCCTTGGTTCTACAAAGCTAAAATAGCTTAACTATATCTTGAGTAGGTTTCAGAGGACTCGTCTAAAAACTCTGTATTAAAAGTTCTATTTAGGTCTAATTTTCCAATCACTGTATTTATCCCTTTAAGGCAGAGTTTGATGAGTGAGGAAGACCACTAACTAAGCATGGAGTCTTATGCCTAGTTATTCATTATTTAAGAGGCCAGATTTACATTCCTGGGAAGATATGACTGCCAACCAGGGGTACTGCAGATCAACAAAAGGCCTGCAAGGCAGAATGGGTTGTGCAGTTACATAATTTATGACACAAAGAACAACTGAATGTTCTTTCCTCATTTGACTGAGCTTATTCATTCACCGGGGGCTTGTAATTGCAAGCATAACCCATTAAAAATGGATTTAACGTCACCTTTAAAAGTGACTAAAATGTTTGCCATGTTACAGAATAGGTAAACTCGGACCTTTAATTAACTCCGATTTAAAACGTGTCAATTTAGGTGAGGACAAGTAAGAGTACTGGGTTAATTGAAATTCGAATTTGTAGAATGGCCAATTATGACTAGAAACCGAAAATATTTTTGTAAAGTTGGTTGTACAGGTAATTGAAAGAACCCTGGATTAAACATGACGTTTTCCATACTGTGACTCCAGTGTCACCGAACAGGTTACAGACTCTGCTCATCATCATCGATGAATACTAGCGTTTTCCCATGAAAGTTACTTACGAATGTCGTGGTCTAATGATGCTTTCCAGTATCACCCATGGCCAGGTTTTTTGTTTACCGACATGTCCTCACTGTTTACAAAGCACGACCAGGGTAACTTACCCCAATATGTCAATTTCACTTGACACCAAATTTAATATATGCTTCTCCAATTATTTTTCATTAATTGTGTCGTCAAACGTGGGTATTTTAACTTAAATGGTTCGTGTCTTAAATAACGAAGCTATTCAAAACACTTGACTAAGCGTCACCTGCTTGTAAGCTGAGGGGGAAGATTGCGGAAATAATTGAACAGAAAAACAAAACAGGGAATACGACTGTTTGAAACGTCAGTGTTCGAGACGTGAATGATAAGTGAATTAAAAATAACACGGAGAGGAGATCAAAATGAATGGAGACGGGGCTCTGCTAGCCGTTTCCCAGCGTTAACCCTTAGCTAGCTTCATGTTATCGTTTGGCTTGGCTCACGTTACCGTTGATGGCAACCTAAACCAACGTCAGCCACTCGCTCCGAAGCTGGTGTCTTTCAAGAGTCAATGTTATTCAAAGGATACGATCAATTAATATCAAATATACCCATTCTATTTCCCACTCCAATACATCCACTTGGGCTCAAACAAATGTTAGCCAGACTGCGCGCTAGCTAACATTAGCTTATGGTAAATTCAGATATATACATTAACAAGCGGATGAACGGGAAAAGAATGAATTGAAAGTCATTTTATTTAGCTAAGTCCTTACCGGTCGGTTACTTCAGCTGGATGCTGATGTTAAAGAACGGTGGAACGTCTTCAGTGAGTCCCCATTTTTTTTTTTTTTTTTCCCTGGCGAAACTCCTCTCAACCTCCTGACGTGTCCCCTGCTTGGACCACCGTGACCGACTGGTGTGTAGCTGCCTGCTGACGAGCTCAAGTTGACGGGACAGAGCCGCACAGCCGCAGCGCTCGGGCAAGCTGCTGGGACAGCCTGCTTTTTCTCAAATGTTCAATTCTTTAGAGCCTCGTCTGTAGACCGATATAGAGAAATCTCCCTGAATTACTGTAGGACTTTGCCCTCGGTTGGACTATCAGTCTAGCTGGCACAGGCGTGTAGAGACGCCACCATTGTCAGCGGGTGGTCTGTTTGGGTGCTGTGGTTGCTTTTATGTCTCATTTTTTTTCCAGACTATTGCCTCCTTTCAGTGTCACTGTAGTTATTTTGTATAACTTTTGAGTTTTTTTTTTTTTATACTTGAGGTTGTGTATCAACTTATTTTCTATCACCCAGGTAATGTTTTTCTTGTTTCATTTGACACCTTTCAGGGGTCAATTTTGCGTTTCATTTCTTATATCTTGAATATTTTGTGACCATCTTGCACCTCGGGTATTTGTTGGCTGATTTTCTTAAATTTTTACATTAATCTAAGTTTTTTTTACTCTGTATTTAATTTAGTTTGCATTCCAGTATGAAAGTTGTTTTGCAAGTCTTTATTGGTGTTTTATTTTTCGTTTTGTTTTATTGTACCCCCTTTTGGAACATATAACATTAAAAAGGTTCTCTCATGAGATGTATTCTCTTTCAAATGCTTGATTTCTTGTTCTCTGAACAGTGACATAAACATGTGCTCTGCAATCTGTACCAGTGATCTTAGAGCGTACACATTATTAAACAAAATCCATTTCATTTACTAGATTTGAGGGACTACCAATGAAAACAGAAATGGTGCATCAGTTACCACAAGTTTCCTGAAAATGTATCATTAGTATTTCATTAACAGAGCTTTTTTGGGGGGGGGGGGGGTTTTTGGTGGCATTTTCCCCCCTATGAGGATGAACAGGATCTTGCGTAAAATTAAAATGAAACTTCTCTGAAACAGCCACAGGTGTACAATGAGAGCCTGAAACAGAAAACAGCATGCTGAAGTTGTAAACCAGTTACTTGGCTTCAGACCAAATGCCGCAGGGCAGTTTTTCACCTGTCTTTCCTCCATTGTATCAGAAACATTCCTTCTTTTATTCAGGGCAACTTTCTGTTTGTGAAGCCCAGGGCAAGTTTTAAAAGGCAGGCTCTGTAATTTATTCCAGTTCTACCTGGACTTTGCATGTAGCTTTGAAGGACGTTAGAGTCACAAACATCTTAATTAAACCGGTTTTGACAGCCATGTGCGTTGTCACACTCCTTAAATTCACACCAGTGTTTATTAGCCCTCCTGCAAATGGTTGGGATGACTTATGCTCTTAGCTTGCAGACAATACATGTACAACATACATGCAAACAACACAATCAAACACCAGAAAGCTGTGAAATATCTGATATCTTTTCTTTTACACTATTATGAATTTTACATATGCTTATTCTTTTACAGTAGGAAAACCCCAAAGGCAAAATTTAAAAGCTTGCCCAGTTTAACATTTTAATCAAATGAGATAACACTGATAGGCATTTGTTGGCCTGTAACTTGATTTCAAAATAAAAATAAATAAGTGGTTGGCCACATCCGGTTTAAGAGCAGCTGATAGGGATGCCCACACTGGAAGCATGCAAAGCAACAAGAAGCACAAAATCATTCTCTCTGCAGCTCATTGTTTTTTTTCTTGACAAACAATGTCAAAAGCTGTTTTTAGCCCAGCAAACCAAAGACGCAGGAGGAAGCAGCTGTATTCAAGATTTATTGAACTGCTTTGTTGCACCGGCTTGCGCCAGGGTAAATGGCTTTGAGGACAGCCTAGATGTTAATATCCTTTTGGTTTACTTCACTGTGCCAGCCTTTAGTCTTTCTTCTCGCCCTTGCTCTCCTCTTCCTCTGGGTTGTACACGCTGACGGTGAACTCGCCAGCCTCTTTGCCGTACTTGTTCTTGACCACGAGGGCGTATTTGCCGGAGTCGGCGGTGGTGACGGCGGCAATGGTGATGCTGGCAAACTTGCCGTGCTCAAACTTGAGTTTGTAATGGTCGTCGGATACCAGCTCCTTTTCGTTCTTCATCCAGCATACCTCAGGTGCAGGCTCACCCCACACGTTGCCAGTCAGGTTCAGGGACTAAAACGGGTAAAAGGAAGAGGTTTGCTCTTGATGTGTACCATACAATTATGCATTCCTCAGAGGAGACTAGACCTCTGAGGAAAGATGAGCTAAAATAAAAATGACATGCTGGAAAACAAAGCGGAGGGTGAGAAATGCATATGTTATGTTGGTAGAGGGATGATCTAATTTATTTACCTTGCCCTCTTGAATTGCAACTACATCTGGCAAGCCTCCAACAACCCGCGCACGGTCTGCACAAGAAACACGATGGAGAGCCAACAATGACAATCATCAGTCAGTCCTCCTGAGAGCATTTGCTTGTCGAATACTTAAGACGCACAGAAACTTTACCATCAGCTGAAAAGTGACCCAATCTGACCAATTTTCTGTAAATGTCTCTCTTATAAATTCAACGACTCCTAATAGTAATATCTACACAAAAGCTCAACTGATTCTTTAACTCTAGTAAAACTGAAACCATATTATGTAATGTTATATAATTCAACATAGCACCATCTCTGCAAAAGAAGCAAAGGGATAAATAACCACTTACTTCTCTCTGCAATTGCTGCCGCTCTAAAAAAGAAAAAAAAAACAAGAGTAGAGACAAGTCAGAAGCAGCTAAAATTGGTATCTTGCTTATCATTAAGCAATACAATAACAGGAAATGTGTTTTTCTGCACATCCGGTTTGCAAAGACAGTGGCATCTATTTTAGGTTTGTGAGGCCAGCTGCTATTTATTTGTGTAAATCCTCACAGGCAGATATACAGCCGTACAGATTTGTTAGTTTACTTACTTGAGCCTTTGGAATTCTTCAAATGCCTCCTCCCAAGCTGCATCAGAACAAATAAACATTTACAATTTGGATTTGGTTACATTAGAATTAAATTGGCCACATTTAAATCAGATATTTTTCTCATTTTGTCTTGTCTAGAGTAACTCATTTGACTTTAAAACTTCCTCTTACCCTTCCCACTGAGATCAAAGATTCTCTTCACACCGTCCTTGCCATCAAAGATATCAATAGCGTATTTGCCCTTGTCCTTCTCTGTGGGTTCATTGATCTTGAGCCAGAGCTGCTCTCCTGTGACACCGGCCTTAACTCTCTCTGAAGCAGCAATCTTTGCATCCCTAATAACACAGATGCATAAACAGGACACTAATTAGCTTTATAATAAATCCACATAGCACTCATTTAAAAATCAACAACATTCTAGTCACATACTAGTAATTTAGTTGAATTTGGTTTCAAGTGAACAACAGGACCATGTGATAAGTAACTTATCTAGTCAATAAAAAAAAACTTTTGCAAATTCTGCCCAGAAGCTGATTAATATGTCTATTTTCAGAACTATATGAAGTTATTTCTGTTCAACGGTAAGCTGCTGTCGCTGTCAGACCCCCCAACGAGATGCCTCACAGATCTGGTAGCTTTCATTTAGTTGACAGTGAGTTTTTGATCACGTCATTGCTTCCAGAAGGAAACTTGCCAGTTCAAAGGGAGCAGCACTGTCATTTCTTTTGCCATTATTTGTCACTACATGAAACAAAATGAACAGGTTGTCATGCTCATTCACCTTTGATACACCTCTTAGAAATAAGACATGGGGGGGACAGCTCTTACCTTTTATGCTCCTCACTGTGGTGTAACAAGCCTCAGGATCTCCTTAAGCAAGATACACTTTTAACGTATGGAAAGTTTACACTTTTTTGGTTGCGCAGTGGCAGGAAAGCCCACTGATTAAAAAGAGAAAAAAACTGCCCTAATGCCAAATCCAACACACCAACATTAGTGTTTAGTTCTGGTCTTGATACATACAATTCATCCAAAAGCTGAAACCCAACAAATGCATCATTATCTCACAGTTTTAGATGTTTGTGTGTTTGTGCATTTCACGGAAATCGTTTGGCGGAGTAGAGAAGACAGGAGAATGTATCGAATAGCTTTTACATACTTGTGAAGCCACCCAACGCGCAGGTTTTCATCATAGTATGTGATCATGGAGGAGAGGATGATGCCGTGTTCGGTGCTGACAACTTTGACTTCACTGGAAGAGTTGGCTAGAAGGAAAAACACACACACAAAGAAGCTTTCACTGACATCCTTTTAAAGTCATACATAATCATTACGATAAGCAGGCAGGCGGAACATTTTTTCTGGAGCCGTTTGCTCTGAAGAAAAGTTCAGCCCACGCGGGTATTGTGTGCAGACCACGTGTTGTGCTTCATCACTCCTTTGTATGTGTGACTTTTGACTCACCAATAACTCTGAACAGCTCATTCATTACGGCTTGATATCCTGGGGAAAAGCACGATAACAGTAATTAAAGTCATAATCAATAACGTCTCTTATGTAGCTTTGAGAGCACCGACTTCCACTTTTCCACTCAATTCTCTGCTCATTAAATCCACCAAGGAGGCTTCACCTGCTTCTGTCAGATTGAAGGAGCTCTTATCTTTGCCTCTCTCATCCCTCAGGTGGACCTCGTAAATACCAGCATCATGCTTGGAGATCTAGAGCGGACAGTAAATGTCACTTAAGCATCATCCAGGCAAAAATTATTTTCACATCCTATTAGATAACAAGAAAGACAAAAGGATTTCTGGGGACAGTCGAGAGACATCAGAATAGCTGGACAGAGACTAACTATACCGAAAAGTCAAGCTTTTCTCCCGCCCATGATGCTGCAGGCGTTAAAATGAAAACATTGAAACGATGAAGGAAAACATGAAAAACGCTAAGACAAGGGTGACATGGATACGTTAGGCATCAACTTATGGCAGATAGATTATGTCCAGACTTTAGGTCTCGGTGGCAGGGGAACGTCCTCGGCAGATGGTTTTTTCCCTTCTTTTTCTTTCTTTTTCTCTTGCTTAATAATCCACTGTGAATTAGACAGATATGCCAGTTATTGCAAAGGCAGCTGACAGGAGCACATGCAATGACACCAGCCCTCTCTTGATGACCAATGTTTATACAGTTTCAATGAATCATCAAGATAACTCCACTGGCGCTGGACCTTTTGTTCTTTAAAAACCAACAAACAATTGATAAACTTCCTCCACAATGGAGTCTTTAAACATATAAAGAAGCAAGCCAGGAGAGTTATATTGAATTTAGGGTTAGGGATGAAATGAATAAGTGCAAATGTAACAGCATGCTGTACTTTTAGTATATCGGCCTAAATGTTTAACACTATGGGCCATGACATTTCAGCACAATGTAACAGCTTCCAGAGTCCCTTGATCATGTCTATGTACAACATGCAAATGTGCTGACACAAGCAGCACCTCTGTTGAACTCTGGAAGGTGTACATTTTCTAAAAGTCTTTAATAATGTAGAAGACTCTGTGTCAGAGAGGGGTGGTTGGCAGCACAATGTCTAGTCAAGCTGTTGAGAGAAAGCTTAGCTGCATGGCTTTTGCTTTTAGCTATTTATCAAAAGCTCCCAGCTCCTCATAAAGTCTGGCCTCCATCTACAGGACCGACCTTTCCGATATTAAAGGTCAGCTCGCTGTCTTTTTTCTCGATCTTGCGCGCATCCTCATCGTCCTCTGCAATCTCAATGGAGTCCTTCAGCCAAGTGATCTCGGTCTCTGCTTTGATGTTACCAATCTGTGAGAGAGGGAAAAGAAGTTGGGTCATTGTTGTGTTGAAGATAAATGCAGAGGTACATACAGTATAGTTCCCTTTTTTCTTTTTTTTTTACCTTGCATTTGAGCAGCACATCACACTCCTGAGTAACAGTAAAGCCAAGGTACTCAACAAAGTGTGGACCTGCGCATGGCAAAGAACAAAGCGATGCAGATACATTTATACCATCAGCATTTTACCTCATATGAGGGAGCTAAAGCGATTGCTCACCTTGTTTCCTGACCCACTCTGCTCTCTCAAACTCTGATTTCTTTTGAAGCTCCCTGAATTCTGGAAACAAAATGAATACACATATTACGAATGAATTATCTATTTTTAACAGCACTGAAAGTCAATTCCTGTCCATTTAGAGAAGATGTGTCAGTGATGGAAAGTCTTCTGCTGCCCCTCAATGGACATATTCTTTTACTACAACTAGAGCAGTTCATCTTCCACACAATGGGTTTTATGTATTTACAGTTTATGGTACTTGCTGTTTCACATTTATACTCATTATTATCTGTACTGATGAGTATGAAATCGAGAATTACTTTTGAGCTCTTACCATCTCCAATTAGCACCAGACTAGTTGTACCCTTTGCCTTGCCATCCACCAGGTTAAAGGTAAATGTTCCCTCATCTGTGACTTCCAGAGAGTCCATAAACATTTCAATGATACCAGTGGATTTGTCGAAGTTCATTGTGTATTTCTGGAATTGATGAAACACAGACACCCTCAATCCACCATGAAATCTATGGATGAGCATACAGATTAACATAATGAGAAGATGTGCTTAGACTCTGAATCCCACCTTTCCTTGCTCAACGATCACATCATTGAAGACGTAGTCCACTTGGCAGGCAGAAGTGAATTTCTCCACCTGGGTCCAGAACCGTACACGGCCCTTTTCAAGCAGGTCCATAGCCATTTCACTCTTGAAGGGAATAACTGGAGAGCAGTATTTTTTAAATGAATTAATTATATCTTTAAAAAAAAAAATTTACAGTCCAGCAACTCATTTTCTCTAATGTCAAGAGGTTATTATAGCTTGGTAATGAAGCAATAATAACTAGTCACATACGTGCATGTGGACTGATAATTGGAAGTAAAGTCATTATAAGTTAAACATATCTGGATTTTTTCAAACTAGAAATATATATTTTTAGTAGCATCTGTGTCGTGATATTATACCCACCAGGGAACTTGTGTTCATGGCTGAGATCCAGGAGACGCATGAGACCTGTAAAAATAGAAAGAACAAAAAAAAACAAAAAACAAAGTTCATGTCATGACCTCAAACCAAACTGATGACTAGCAACGAAAGGTCTGAGACAACAACACATACATTCCTGTACACACACGAGGTAAACATGAAGCGGATGTTTAAAAAGGATATGAGCTGCCAAGAATGTGGGCTGACTCACCCTCCTCGGTGAGCGTGTAGCTGGAAGAAATGCCATCAGTGTTGGTGACCATACAGGAGAAGGTGCCAAGATCCTCCAGGGAAGGACTGTTGAAGATAGCTCTTGATCTGCAGATAAGGTCACAACCACAGGATGTGAGGGAGGGCTGTAAATCTCAGCCGTGGAGCAAAGTCTTGTGCCCCCTGGCACATGAGGATGCTCACTTTCCACCTTCGGTGACAATAGTCAGACGAGACGGGTCTGTAATCTCCTTGTAATTTTTCGACCAAACGAATTTGGAATCTTCAGACATCTCAGAGCACTCGAAGACCATAGAAATCACGCCATCATCGTCTACGTCCACATAAATCTCTTTGGTGCCTAAGAGAGAGATGATGAAGTATCAAAGCAATGCTTGCATTAACTACCATGATGAAAACATAACATGAGACAGTCTGTTCAGGGATATGTGAAAATGAGATATGTGCAATGAGAAATTGACTAACTATCCTTATTTTTCCTAGACTTTCAGCCTTGCGTAGGAACAGTGTGATTGAAGTGTGAGTTACATAACAGTCATGCTCACCAGGGCGAGTCTGGGCAAGGATTGGACCTAAGACTGCTGAGGGCTTTCCAACTCCAGCAAGATTTTGAGCACGCAAACGGAAGACGTAGGATGTTCCAGCCTTCATCCCAGTCACCTGAATGGGCACACGGGGAGTCATGGAAGAGGCAGTTAGAAAGTATGATGCTGATAGTCGTTTATTTTATTTCACACGCTGTCAGAATGTATCAATCCATCTTCATCCTGACCTTCATATACTTTTTGTTGTTGGTTTTCTCGTGAACGGCTTTCCAGGCTGCCTCCCCAGCAGATGCCTCCTTCATGTCCAGATAGTAGCCATTGACGGGAGTCCGGCCATCGAACAGCGGAGGCTCCCACAGGACAACGAGAGAGGTGTCCCGAACCTCCAGCACATGAAGACCGACAGGAGCACCTTCAAGGTTAAAGAAAAACCCGGAGAGTCACAATGGATTCTCAAACAAACCGATGACTAGAAAACGGGAATGGGACTTCCACAGGCGAGGTATATTGAAGTTTTGTAAGTGAAAGTAGGGTCTGAAGTGTTCACATGAATCATGCATGCGGATCTTCTGACTTTTGCTCAGACTTTGTTAGCTATTGTTCCGGTATGAGCCATTCTGAATGCTTTAGTTTCCTGAAGTCATCACACAGAAGTTCACTGATGTTTTGGGACCTTTAGCTTGTGAACATTACAGAAGTCTATTCTGACGTTTGAGAGTTATTTAGGTTCGTCAGAAAGTATTTGTATTAGTCAGTATTTGTCAGAAAGTCATTGAGGCCTATTTAGATTTTGAATTTTGTGCTTAAAATATCTTAAAATTAGTCATTGAAATGTTCTCGCAGTAACATCTAGCAAAAGGTTTTGTGTGGATCCATCTGTGGATAGATGGGTTTAAGGTCCGTCATACCTGGGACAGTGATGGTCCACTCTTTGCACTCCACAGCTGAATTTGGCAGAGAAGTTTTACTCACACCTGCCAAGTTCATTGCGCGAACTCTGAACTGGTAGGAGACGTTTTCCTTCAGGTCCTCAGCCTAAGAGAAACAAATACAAAATAAAAACATACAGAATCCTGGAGTAGCTATTCAAATCCAATCAAGCAGATACATTTGATACAGTTGTAAATAAGTATTCAATTGGTAGACCAAACCAATGTGAACGTTATCTGGCTGTCTGAATTTCACAGGTTTACCTTATAGGATGCTGTGGTGATAGCCTTGTTGTTCATTTCATGCCATTTCCCAAAAACGCCTCCTTTAACGGTCCTGTAGTCCACAAAATATCCCCTGATATCTGCTCCTCCGTTGTGAGCTGGCTCAGTCCAACCCACCATCATATAGTCCTTAACAGCCTCCAGCACGGTCACATCAGTCGGTTTCCCAGGTAGGGCTGCAGAGGCACAAAAGCAAGATTTAATCATGGGTAAAAATGTCTTTAAGAGGCCTTATTATTAAAAGGTAAAGTCATCTCCATAACCTCCCAGTGAACCCAGAGCTTTAGCACTACATCACTAAGCTTCATAGAGCTACAGCTGAACATGCTTCCTATTTTAACCATACAAGCAACAATCTTCTTTAAAAAGGTCTCTACACAAGGGTGAGATACTTACGCTCTAGGCAAGAAGCAGGGCAACTTTCTCAACAAGCAAATCCCCGAAGTCAGGCCAGACTCTCATTAGGATCATGCTCTTTAAGAACATAATGTTTAGTCTTCAGCTTGTTCATGCACCAAGAGACACTCCGGAAGAGCTACTAAACAGCAACACAGAACTTATTTATGGACAGTCACACACATCTTTACTGAAAGCAAGAGTATTGTGCTACATTAAGCTGATTGGTTGTAATAAAACAGACAAAGAAAAGAGCAGAAAATGGTAAAATAGCGGTGTACTGTAAGTGTAGTTAGTTATAAAGTTTACCATGCATGCACATGCATATACAGTTTTCACTCATGAAACCACAAAATATCTGATGATTATGCAAAAAATGAAGAATCAAGTAAACAGAATGTCAGAGAATATTTTATAAATCGAGTAACGGAATTGGGGAGGGAGAGATGAAAGTGACAAGATAAAGTAAAGTTGGTCTTTTTCCCAAATGAGTGGATATTATAATCTAGCTGGAGGGATGAAGAAGCAGGAGAGACCCTAGTGACAAGACAAGTGTCAGAGTGTCAGACATGAGGCTACATTGTGATGAGGATACTCACAGATGGCGGCCTGAACAACCACAGCATCAGAAGTGGCTGAGCTCTGGCTGTAACCAGCTGCATTCACCGCCTTCACCCTGAACACGTAGTTCGCCCCAGTGGTGAGGCCATGGCACACAAATCTGAAGGGAGGAAAGACATCATCATTTAGCGCAGTTTGATGTTAGAAAGAGATTGGACCTTTAGTGGTACACAGGACAGTTATGCTCAAGAGGAACACACTTTGAGGATTTAGTCAGGCAGGTGATACAAACAGGTTTAAAAGGGCATTTCCTGAAAGTTGTGTCTCCGTTTCACAAATTTAGATAAGGTTTTCAAACCTTAATTTCTATAATTTCTACAAAAATCTAGCTAAAACAGTCAATTCAAAACATAATTCTTTCTGTCTTGACATTGATAAAGCTAGATGAAGCTATGCTCATGTGATATGTCCTGAAATGGATTCTCCTGTGTAACCCAGAACACTTTTAATCTTAAATGTTATCTACTATCTCTTTCACTTGCTGTGCAACAACGCTTTGGTATCCAAACTACACGTTCAGTTTAGGTGGGTTAAATATATTTAGGTGTTTCATGCTCTTGCTAGAGCATGAAAAGAAATAAAAATAAAAACATTCTCTGCATTCTGGAGTTCTCCTTTTATAGTTCACTGAGAAGGGCGTCCCATTTGTGTGTCCCATTGAATGCACATTATGCCCCTCATTTGGAGGGGTATAATGAGTGTATGCGGTATGCTGTATTTTACCACTTTTTTGTTTCTCTGTAACCTCTCCTAACCTATCTATTGAAAGTTTCTACTGTAGACGAGTTGATTACATTTTTAATCACTGCGATTAACAATGGTGACCAAAAAAGATTAAAAAGTAACTCACTAACTAACAGTTGGAGTAAAAAAAAGAGCAAACAAAACTAAAAAGGGGACAAATTAAACCCAAAAAGCTCAATTTTAAACAAGGGTTTGAAATTGCTCACCTGGTCTGCTTCACAGGCTTATTATTGCAAGGCATCCAGACATCAGTGCCAACCACACTACATTCAATGTAGTAGCCCACCAAGTGCTTAACATCCTTACTGGCTCCCCAAGAGACCACCACAGAGGTGTTTGTGTTTCTGGTGACCACTGGACTGCCTGGAGGAGACGGCAGGTCTGTAAGAAATTAAAAAGACAAAGTAGCACTAATTAGGTTCTGTAGAAGGCAGACGGGTAGAGCAGTGTGCTGCAGAGGGCTCTGTATGCAGCGCTGGTATTGTTACACCTGACAGTTGTGTCAGCTCACCGAGTTTATCTCCAACAATGATATCTCCAGTGGATACAGATGGTTCGCCCACACCGGCGGAGTTGCAGCAGCGCACACGGAAGCTGTAGGATTTACCCTCGGCCAGGTCAAAAAGTGCAAAGCGTGGAGACTTAACTGGCATGCCAGTGTTCACCCTCTGCCATGTGTCTGTCCCTGAAATACACTGTGGACAAAAGCGAGCCAGAGAGATGCTTAGAGAGCAGGAAGGAAGAAAACAAAACTGTGGCCAGGGACATCTGACAATGGAAATTAGCTGAAAATATAAATGTATATTTAAAAAACAAAACACTAATAATGTAGTTGTAATTGTCCGACATTTTCTTTCATCATTTGATTAGATTATTTTAGTGGTAAAATAATACCAAATGTACTGACAGTATTCGATTTGCAAACCCTCACCTTTAGGTGCTCGAAGCTGTGCAAAGCCAATGGATTAAGTTAGGGGCTGCATACTATGAATGTAGGTTCAACATATACTTAATAGGGATTTTATACATTAATAATGTTGCTGTAATTTAGGTGTGTTTTGTTACTTTCACACTGGTCAACCTAGGTTGGATTTGATCTTAACCCAGAATTATGGAAATCCCTCCCCTTTTAAAGAGATTAAGAAATTCTCCCTTTCCTCTCACCTTCTCAATGTAATACATGACCCCTTCATGACCCCTCTGCGCCGGAGGCTTCCAGGCGAGCACCACATAGCTCTTGGTTGCCTCAGTAACCACAACATCAGATGGTTCTCCAGGGACGACACCCACTGCAGGAAGGAAGAAAATGCTCATCTTCCATCAGAGCTCACTTTTGAAAGAACATTTAATGCAAGCCAGTTTACTTTTTCTTATTCCAAGATATGATTTCGTAACAAAAACATGAGCCAAACACCTCAACATTTGACAACCCCCCCCCCCTAAAAAAAAACAGACTTTCATATCAAGAAGAACTGTAAGGCCATCCTATAAATTCAAATCAGAATCCTGGACGAAAATGTCTCATCAACCAAAATTCTGCTAAAGCATTTCACTTAAAAACATGTCTAATGTCTAACAAAGCACGAGATATTAAATACATGTGTTTTTTAAGATTTCAGAGAAAATGCTGTACCAGTGGGATCCTCCTCTGTGAACTTGATCATTCCGGTCCAAGGTGCAGAGGGTCCAGCTGTAGACAAAATGAAAACAACAACAGATAACCAAACTTAGATCACTGACTTTGTTGAGGTGAGTCTGCGGGTCTCTTGTTGTCGCTCACCTCTGAGTCGTGCTCTGTCAGAAGGATCCATGGCGACCACGGCCTCAGACACTCGAGATGGGCGGCTGATTCCGGCTTTGTTCAAGGCCCGCACCCTGAAGATGTAAGAGCGCCCCTCCACCAGTCCTGTGACAGGGTAGCGAGCGTACTTAACCGGAGCATCGTTACACTGAGCCCAGTGATGGGTTCCTGCCTCACACCTGCAAAGACAAAACAGTTCTTCTGATGTGCACACACTTTTAATCCAAGTTTCAATTTACATTACGTGAATGTGAGTAAATTAATATCTCCTATTTTCACAAACAGTCCCTGAGTAACCGATGTAGATGAAGGCAAGCAGGTATACACATAGGTGTAATTTATCTGGAACACTTATTGTCAACATGACCATTTGATAGAACTCTGGTGAAATATGAAACATTTATTTAAAGGGTAAAATATGCATATTTAATTTATTTTCTTATTTGTAAAACACACTGTAGGTGGGCTAACCTGTCGATATAGTATCCCAGGATGGGGCTGCTGCCCTCCACCGCCGGCTGCTTCCAGGTTACCACCACATAGTCCTTATTGGCATCATGACAGCGCACATCCAGGGGGGCCACGGGAACCCCTTCCACCTCTACATCAGCATCTGGCAGAGAAAGTTGCACAGACATATCACAGAGTGCACACAGATCTACAAGTGGAGCCGTTTCTAAATAAGGCAGATCTCCATTACACACTCAAGTTCCATTTTCTACTTATGACTTTACAGTGCAGTTTGTGTGGCAGCACAGTAACTATCTGAGATTCATAGCTTTATATCTAAAATAAGACCATCATTCCGTCCAATAAATAGACCTTTTAGCTACCAGAGCATACTCTCTGAATGGCATTTATGACAGATGTGTCCTTCAGAAGTCATAGGAGCACCTTTCCTCTGAGAAAAACTCCCACTTCACTCTGAACTTTGTGCCACTTCAGAACCGAAGAGCTAAACAGTAACACAGCGGATAACGTGCATTTTTCAAATTCATCCCAACTGGAAACTTGAAGATCTTTGCTGAGAATCTTACCTCTGACAAACACATAGGCTGAGTGGGTGTTGAAGCCAGATTTGGTGTTGACACGCAGGGTGTACATCCCTTCATCTTCCTTGTTAAGGTGCACAAGAGTGAGAATTGCACGCTCCCCAGACCAGTGGGTATGCACCCATTTAGAAGGCTTCAAGGGGACAGCTGATAAGACCAGTCAATAAAAAAGGATTTAGTTCAGGACCAGAATTTGTGTTTAATAATGTGAGATGAGTCACTGCTCCTTCTCGATTATTTTTTTTTTACTTACAGTTTCGGTACCACACAACCTCAGGCTGGTATTTTTTCACAGTGGGATAAACAATGACAGTGCCACCCAGACTCAGTGTTTCCCCTTCACAGCCAAAAGCCACATCAAACTTGTCCATGATGGTTGTCTCAAAGGTGACACCGTGCTCAGGGCAGTAACCATCTGTGGACAAAGAGGAAAATCTCAGATTTAACAAACATGTTAACTCAAATATTGACTCCCTTTTTTGTTCTCATTTAATTTTTTTTAGGAAATAGTAATGTACTTTAACTTGATGCTTTCTCATTTGATATCTGATATTCAGGCCTAATGAAAATATGTTGGACATAAAAGTTTCTCACGTGGTTTAGGATCAAGTGGACCTGCTTCCACACCCTCTTGGAATCCTGCGGAGAGATATATCACTCAGTAATCTTTTAAAAAAAGTAAATCTTTGACCTCTGACTGAAGCAGAGAAGTGCTGCAGTGGAGGCAGAATCATAAGAAAATACCTACTTTTGACAACAATGGTGGCCACAGTAGAAACTTCCCCCTTTACATTGAGGGCAGAGACGTGGTACTGAGCAGTGTCCAAGAAATCACAGCTGAAAATAAAAAAGGGCACATGTGGGACATCGTCAGAATTTAACACAGCAGAAGATAAGAGTCGTGGAGAAAGGCCATCACCCCCTGGGTAAAGTCAAAGATTACCTACTTCTTGATCTCCAAGGAGTGCATGTTGTAATTGCTCTCAGCTGTGTACTTCTCAGAGTGGGCCTTGGCATCAATCAGCACGTTGTTTTTGTACCTGAAAAACAACAGAGATACTGTCGAATTATCTGTACTGTTCAGGGTCTTTCATTCCAGAGGTTAATGTGTGTTTATACTGCAGCTGTGGGTTCGAGCCCGAGCGCTTCGGATGGAAACTCTCATGACACACACAGCTAATTGCTTTCATCAGTCTCTTTTCTAGCTCTTTCTGGGAAGAAACTGACAAACTTGGAAAATATCGTACCAGGCAATCCTGGGTTTGGGCCATCCAGCCACGGTGCAGTGCAGCTTGACTGTGTTGCCCTCCCAGACAGTCTGTCCTCGTGGCTTCACAATAAACTCCGGAGGGTGCGTCAGGCTGTCTGGGTTCATTTTCTTACGAAACTCGGACCATTCCTCCATCTGCAGGACGAGAGCATTTTCAAGGGTAAAAGGGCGAGTGAAAAATATGCTCGATTTTAAAATGGCATTTCAAACTCATAGGAGAGGTGGATTCACCGTTTTGCTGAGTTCCAGGCGTTCGGCAGATTCCCTGACATGCTTTGTCCTGGTTTTCTTCTCCACTTTGACCTCCATCGCCTCCCGGGCCTCTCTGACAAACAGGTTCCTCATGGCCACATAATTAATCCCTTCCTCTGTTGTATCTTCTTCATGGGTTTCTTCCAGACCTCTAACCACATCGTGACTGAAGCAATGCAAAGCATCAAGATTAGACATCACTGTGTTCAGAATTACAACAAGAACTACAGTGAATTCTAGAGTTCATGCTCTCACTTGGCTCGAAATACAGGAACGACATAGCCGATTATCTCTTTGTCCTTATCCATTGCCAGGTAGGTGCGTTTGGCTCTCTTGGGTAGTGGGCTTAGTTTAACCACCTCCTGCCCCTTCTCTGTCTTCACAGAGCTCTTTAATCTTAATAAGAGGAGAGAGTGGTCAGATTACAAGCAGATAAATGTTTCAGTGAATTGCACCTGCGTTATTTTGCATTTCTATCTGTGTAGCTGACCTCCACTGCTACCCAGAAATGATGCAATGCAGGTCAGTGAGCGTTTTTTTTCTGCATTTGTATCAGTCTTACGTTGCCCCACTCCTCTAAACACATACAAATACACTGCTTTTGTACCACTCTCTGACGAGAATAGCCTAACACAAATATACCGGCAGCTCTGATCTGTTTGAGTAAGAATATAATGACATTTTTTCATTATCAAGGAGTCTAAAGGGAAACCAACAGACAGGAACATTTTTAAAAAGCAAACAGAAATTGACTTTTGTGGTAGTTGGTGGTTTTGGTGATAAAGAATGTAACCAGTGGTTACTCAAATACTTTAAATGAACTGAGGTCTAATGTGACACCCTAGCTCAAAGATTTATTTTTCTTATTTATCCCAGTGTTGCGCAGATGAAGGAAGTGTTCATTAAACCTCTGAGCAATTTGTGGCAGTAGTTTTGCCTTTGGTGATAAACTGCATACATGCTCCACATTTGTTTGGAATTACAAAAGCAACCATAGGAAACAGTGCAAAGCCGCAGTGGATTCTTGAAATAGCGGAAACCATACCGCTTTCTGCATGAATAACTTTTTAGATAAATGTGCTGGTTACATAAAAGTATGTCAAGCACAAGCTATGGCCCGGTTACTCAGAGAGAATGATGCATTTCCATCCACCCTGTAAGACCATGATCCAAACTACGCTCTGACTCATTTACGTCTAAGACCTCCTCTTTGTCAGCTCTATTCATAAATGGAACCAGAACTGGTGGATGTGGAGCTAAGGGGAAAGGTTCATCTTAAAGTCCAGAGTAAACTAACAATATCAGCCAAGTTTGCCCTCATCTTTCCATGTGGTCTGGAGGAAAAGTGGACTATAAATGCTTTGGAAGCTCAAAATCTAACCAAGTTTTCAAAGGAGAAGCCGGTGCACAGTGAACACGTACGTAAGGAAAGCGTCCTAAAACTTTCTACCATGTCCACGCGTCATTACTGCTGCTGACTCATCCGGCGCATTGAATTGAGAGTCAAATTAATACAATATTTTTCAGGTTTAGAGAGGAATCTTAACTGCTTGATGTCTGTGAATCAGCCATGTGTGAGCCACACATGAATAAGAATAATCATTGTAAAAAATGTTTTTTATCAAAATCTGAAACAATGTGAATTATAACAAAAAAGTAAATCCTATCCAAGACTGCATTGACCTCCTATGGAAGGGAGTAGCGATTTCCTGTCTTTCATACAGTTTATTTACAGTTGGCCTGATGGCAGAGTCTCATATCATGTGTACAGAAATAGCTTGGCTGTCTATGAATACATCAGGCAGCACTCAACAGCAGCTGAAATTCTTTCCTTAACCCCATTTAGAAAGACATCCTGGTTCCAGCATGTACAATGAGCCCCATAGGATGAGGAATGAAAAAAAAAACTACACGCTGACAAGTTAACAGCCCAATGGAAAATACATGTAAACACATCTCAAGTGATGTGTGAAAGATTTTACATTGTTTTGATAGTTCTTTAACACAGCTACAGTAAAACAGAATTAGATCCCCAATGAATCACCAGAGAAAGCAAACCGGAGACCTTAACACTGGTGAAGCTTGGATAGAAAATGGGTCTTCAAATATGGACAAATCATGACATATATTATTCTATAAGAATAAATGACGTGCTGTATCTCTCCAAGACATAAAGGCAGAGCAGTTTGGCTTTGTTAAATTTTATTTTGATCTATAGAAAACACATGCTTAAACTTGTAAAATAATAAATATGGTCTATGGCTGTTAATCCCCAGCGAGGTTGAATGAGTAATCATGGATCGAGATCTCGATCTGTACAACATGATTTATAAAAAAAAGAACAAAAAATTTAACTCATAAAAATCCGTCCACAGTGTTTTTAGAAATCTGGAAAACAAATAGTTGCAATCATAGAAACTAATTAATAGATGGCTGTGTGTTGCAGGAACTTGTGGAATAACTGCTACTTATTATGGATTCTTCTTTTGAAAAGGAAAAAAAAGGTTGGAAAAATCAACACAAGGTTGAATGGCAAATGTATAAAAACTCTTGTTGTTGAGTCTTACACTGAACACATGGCTGTGAAAGAAAATAAGCAGTCTCTTAAAGAAAAATGGATAAATAAAAAATCTGATGCCATAAAAAATTTACATGAGCGGATAAAGGAAACAGAAAGTACCTGCTCTCCATAAAAAACAAATTTGGCCCACACTTCCCAGCAGGCAGTAAGTAAAGTGATGAATATTTGAAAGATGTCAGCTCGAAAGCCCTCGCTCTATCTGAAGTGATGGAGGAGGCAGACTACATTCTGACCGCTTGTCTTTTATTTCAGTACCACCCATCCTACTCTGTGAGTGCGTCACTCCCGTCGTCTTACCGCTGGCTGGTGCTCTTGACAGTGGAGAAGGCCTGCTTGCTAACAGACGACTTGGTGCTCAGGTAATAGCTGCTCTCATAGTGATGCTGCTGCTGCTTCTCCTGCTGTTGATGCAGCTTCTGCCTCTGCGTCACATGTAACGATCCTGACATCCTGAGGGCCACTCCGCCAACTTAGAGTGACAGTCCTTTACTCTACCAGCTCTGCAAATCAATCTCACTGTTATCAATATAGATTGATTTCTAAGCAGGGGTTAGTTGAGAGCAGAGGTTGGCAATGAGATATTAGGAGTGATGGTTTTTAGAGAATTAGCTTCTGCTCAAATATTTTTCTATTAAATATGTTATGATTTTTTTTTTTGAGCGAGCAGCTAAGGTGTTAGCTCCACTTAGGCTCTACTTCTACTGTGTTAGAGAAAAGCAGCAGGTATTAAGTTAACTGTGGCAGCAGCATTTTTTTTTACACTCTTCATTGTAATTTTGCATTTGAATGGAAAGGATGGGAAATTAAACCTTGTTCCTCTCCAGCAGAGGACTGCAACAGTATTTTTTAAACTAAGAGTTGAGCATCTTTAAGAGAAAGCCTGACTTGATTGTATTTGTTGATTGATTAACTACCACTGTAATAAATTATTTAATGATTCAGTCGTCTAAATAAATGTCATTTACGAAAAATATCCATCAAAGATTTCACAGACAGATTATTGACTGGGTCAATAAGGGCTGCGGCTCTGAGGCCCAAGGAGCCTGCTACGATCAAAGAATTGTATCTCAGACAAAAGCACAAAGAGATGAAAATGTTCTGTTTGTAAAGGGTCTAACTCTGTGGGGTTTGTATGTTCTCCCCATGTTCATTTGGGTTTTTATCCAGATCTTCACACAGTCCAAAACCGTGCATGTTAGATGTACTGATAACTTTAAATTGCCATTGGAGTGTATGCGAGAGTAATTGGTTGGCTGTCTCTATGTGGTGCTGCGATGGACTGGCAGGGTGTATCACGCCCCTCACCCAGTGAAAACTAGGATAGGCTTCAGCCCCCCCTGGCCCTACTAGGAAAGAGCAGTATTGCTAATGGATGAATGTTTAGAAAGAAGAGACATAGAAAGTCAACAAAAATGCAAAACCACCTAATTAAAAAAGAGAGACACAAATGGGTGGATGGAATAGTTTTAAAGAAATGAAAAATAGGGGAAAAAAGGCATGCAAGGTTCTCTGGTTATCGAAGGGGAAAAGATGTGATCAGTGACAGTGGTCAAACTGAGACATGAAATTCAGACAAAATATGGTACTGGTACATAGGAGAATCAGAAAAAGGCCAACTTTATCTGGATGGTTTTTATAATTTTGTCTTATTTTGTCTTTTTCAATGTCTGTAATTTAGTCTTCAGGAGAAAGAATTTGGGACCTTATAATTGGTGCCGTTCTTTCATAATCTGTCTATGGATCACTGAGTATTTTTTTGGCAACAACAAAAAAAGAAGCATCTATCCTCTAAGCAATTCATTTGCAGGTTCTATAATAGTGAAACATATAGAAAAAAAAGAAATTCTCTCTAGGACAGAGCCATCACCATCTGTACCCAGAGCACTATATTTGATCTGCCTTTCAGCAGCAAAATATAACAAGTGAAATGCATTTTTGGAGGTTATTTGCTTGAGTAAAACCCACTAAAAGGAGCAGATGCTGTGAAGAGAATTAAACTCAGATGTAAATTGTGAGAGTACAGTTGACAAAAAGAGAGTGATCTTGTTCATAAAACCCAATTGGACCATATAGATTAATAGATTATTACAGTGGATTAGACATTTCACTGCAATCATACAAGCAGACTTATCTAAAAAATCACAAAATTAATAATACCTTATTAGTTTTGGGGGTAACAGAATAGAAAAATTAATATATCATACAATCAATAAGAAATCTAACAATAACCAAAGGGCCTCAGGCCTTGCTAATTCAGAGTCTTAAAACATACAACGACAAACAAGAACAAGTTCAAATGAATTGGAAGTTGAAGAGCCAATATTGGTTTTGACTGAAAAAAAGAACTTACCAAAACTTGAATTCCACAATAAATGAAAATAAGGAAAAGGATGTTTTATTCCAAAAGTTGTAAAAGCAAGTTCAGATCCAGGCAAAGCAGCAGGGTGAGGGGCAGTGGACAGGAGGCAGTCCACAGAACAAAAATAATGCTGCCACTCGGCAGAATGTACGACACACCATCAGGACCTTTTAAGGCCGGGGCAATGTTAAATATAGACCATGAGACCATGAAAACGGCCACACGAGCCTCTAGGCTCTCTGCAGTGCACTGTACTTCAGGGATGAAATGTGTGCATCATAGATACACCATCTGGCCCTTCCAGTGTCCTTCCAAAAATCTTCATTTGGCAAATCGAGAAATTAAATTTAGGAAAAATACATAGCGAGAAGGATTTAACCCTCAAATCTAATGGCAGCTGGCATAACATTCAGTCAGCTTTCTATGTTCTTCTGTTGTTTTAAACAGTTTGAATCAGTACGCTGTCGTCTTCTGCTGAAATTTTCCATTGAAGTCATTCTAAACACTTGTTGAACTGCTGAAATGAGTTGGTTGTTGGTGCCACCTAGTGCAAAATGACATCAACTAAAGGATTTTATTTTATGGGGACGCGTTGATTATTAACATGTGTCTGTCTTGTAATTGTGAAACTGAAAAAATCGGAGATATTTTTCATGACCTAAAAAAAACAGATCTCCTTTCATGATAAATAAGCAGAATAGAGCAGGAGATATTGTGACACGATGGAATATTCCGCGCTGTTGGTTTCTTCCAGCTGCACTCTGATTGGTCAGTTTCGGAAACAGGAAATAAAACATTGATGGTAACTCATCATCTTGTGGATGCGTTGTTAGCTGTGCCCGCAACAATTTGGCCATAACTTCACATTAATAAAAGAGGTGGGTTAAAAAAATGCATCATTTATTGAGCTTTCTTTTAGGCTACATACTTTAGTTAGATAACATTTAAAGCGAATATTTATCCATCCTGGTTACTACGACAGAGCTAGCTACATCACCCAGTTATGTAGGTCAGGTGGAGCCATCGATGATGGCAAATGCGTTTTTATATGGGTTTATATACATTATATTGGTTTTGTTGGGATACGTATTTTTATTTTAGCTTTATTTACACTGGTGGTTTGATTCAGAAACGGGCTATCAGCTTCAAAGTATACTGCAAGCAAAACAAGTGCTGTAACATTGCAAAGCCATTGTTCGGTGTTATATTAATTCTTTTTCATTACTGCTTAATATCATCGTGTATTTAGGACAAATTCATTTGGTTTAAGATATTTCTGTGCAGTTGATTGTGTACTCCATCTGAATTTTTATGTTTTTATTTAACTAGAACATCTCTTGACACGTCACACCAAACTAAAGCTGTGTATTAATGACCAACACAGTGTTCAAGGGGAGATGGCAACCATCTCAAACACTTTCATTCCTCCGTTTAGACTTGCCAAATCATAGCAACCCCACCAAAATGTGATTGTACTCAAAAGGAAGCCCAGAGTTTAATGACCCACCTTCCTCATCCTGGCCAGCGAGGTGTCAGCACAAGTGGCAAATTGTCAGGAGAAACCTTCAATCTTTGTCAAGTTATTTTGCTTAGTCTTACTGGGTCTTTTGTGTATATTGGCGCAAAACTCCTGCCAGTACCAGTGGTGCTACACAAATCTATCACCACTGGCATAGGACTATTGTTAAACATAGTTTAGTTCCTGGTTCTTGGACTAAGGTAAGAGGGTCAAGTCATTTGAATGGAAACAGAAATATCCAACAGGGTCCAAGAGTATGTGTGTATCAGTGTGGGACATTAACAAACATCTATTATCTCCACATAATAGCTATTGATGTTATATACATGACGATACATTAAGTTGACTCATCATAAATCTGACGCGTATGTGTGGAGAAAGTTGTGCCATAAAAAGAGGTTCAGTTCACCCGCTGGTCACAGAGTAATCATTTAAAGTATCGCTGACATTTGTTTTTTTTGTTGCTCAGTCCAAGCTGACATCTACCTCACCTCTATCACAGGAGGGAGAACCTACGAGTCGACAATATGTCAAGTAAAAGGGCCAAGGGGAAGAACACCAAGAAGCGTCCCCAGCGTGCCACCTCCAATGTGTTTGCTATGTTTGATCAGTCTCAGATCCAAGAGTTCAAGGAGGCTTTCAATATGATCGACCAAAACAGAGACGGCTTTATCGACAAAGAAGACCTTCACGATATGCTGGCCTCATTAGGTACCTTGTTATTATGTAGTCATACATGTCCTGATATTGCTAAGATGTAAATGTGGTCCAAATGCTAGATGATTAAAGCCTCAGGTAAATTTAGCAGTAATCTGACATAAACCAACAAGAAAGGAATCCATGCTGGAGAATTTCTTATTCCAGTCCGCTCTGAAGGTGTTTTGACCTTTTTATTGCCAGGCAAGAACCCCACAGAAGATTACCTGGAGGCCATGATGAATGAAGCGCCAGGCCCGATCAACTTCACCATGTTTCTGACCATGTTTGGCGAGAAACTGAACGGCACGGACCCCGAGGATGTGATCCGCAATGCTTTCGCCTGTTTCGACGAAGAGGGAACGGGCAAGTCGAGGGTTTTGCAGAAAGGAATTGGGAAGCGTTTGTTTTGAATCTGTGGCGTGGCCAACATCGGATCTTGTTCTATCTGGAAGTTTTTTTGTCTTTTAGTTATCAAAAACCTCTGTTTTGTCTCGACTAGCAGTCGTTAATCATAAATAGGGGAATATCAATTTTCCCCTTTCTTTTGTCCATCACCTGTTCTGCATTCCTGACATTACAACGTGAATTCTTCCCTCAGGCGCGATTCAGGAGGAGTACCTGCGAGAGCTGCTGACAACAATGGGCGACAGGTTTACAGACGAGGAGGTGGATGAGCTCTTCCGCGAGGCACCGATTGACAAAAAAGGCAACTTCAACTATGTAGCATTCACACGTATTCTAAAGCACGGTGCAAAGGACAAGGACGATTAGTCCCGAAGCTGTCGGTGCCCAAGGTTCATTCTGTACTTTGTGTGTCTTTTAATTGGTTTCCTTTTAATTTAGAGGAACTGTATGCTGTAGTACGACTCATGATGTAAACTTCACTGTTACATAACCTGCTGACAGTCATTTGTTTAAGCTGCTCGTTTGACCTTTTGGTCTCCATTCAATCCTACTTTCAAAGCTTATTTGCACATGTGATGAAACCACTACAAGGTCTGTGTATGCTGGTATGAAAAGACCTGGATTAATAAAGCTGGAAATAATCTTCTTCTTATTGTGATGTACTCAATCATATTTTGTGGAAAACACAAGAGTTTTAAGATTAAATTTCGTTCTGAAATAAATCACCAGCCCCCTGTTCATTTTTCGGAAAGGTTTATTCCAAACAAATAATAGATGTCAAGAATCAGTTACAATTTCACACTCCACAAGTTTCAATCACATATTTAAAAGAGGGGAGAAGATTCTTGATTTAATAGGTGTTGGTGGTTTGGAGATGATTCTTTTCAATTCATGCTGTATGGCCAAAAGAATAGAGACCGCAGATTGTCTTTTAATGCCATCATAACCAGCTTTCAGTTGTGAATCTGTAAGAAACCTTTCATCTCGTAAAACTGGGATTTTTGCTCAGAAAAGCTTCCATTAGAGTGAAATGACCCTGAGTGAAGTCGCAATAGGAACAGAAAACCGCAGTGATTTCCTTCTTAAAGCCACTGAATGATTTTTACATTTCTGATATTTTCCTTTCTTCTGTTAACATAAAATCCTTACTGTTGATGTAAGATTGCTATATGGCTGTCCATTTTTCTGCACCCTGCACGACATGAATGGTGAGAGACACTTTCTTTTTTAAGACATATCTTTAAAACCCTAGTCATTTCATCCTGTCAGAGGCACATCGCAGCACAGTGTGTTTCAATTCTCTGTCAGACCCTTTAACGGTTCCACTCAGAGCCAGTCATTTCAAGCCGTCAGCAGTTACACCTGGATGTGATGTTTGGGATTACATCCAGTTTTGGCCACATACAACCCTGAATTTGAGCAAAATGGCAGCGCTTAGTTTGAACATTTTGATGGGTTCTACTGATTTTCCAAGCACCTGCCATCGTGTCAGACTTGGCTGCACATCTTTTTTTTTTGGCCCAGGGAATCGTTCTGTGACAAACTAAGCATTGACCCCGAGCACCTATGTCCTCGTCACAATATTCTTTGTTATGAACGTTCTCTCTTACACGTCACACCAAGAATAAATAAAGCAGGTTCTGCTTCTCACTTGAAGCTTTCTGTGCGCTAGGCTATTGCTCACAGAGCAATATATAGCAAAGGTTACCGGAGACTTCATTACTCGGCCAGAGCCAGGTTTTTTGATTGAATCTTTGACAGGTGGTCTGATATACAAGCCTCGATCCTGTCACATTTTGCCAGAAAGTCCTGTGGAAATAGAACAAATAAAGATTTTATTGGAATTCTTGCTCACTGAACCAAAGTGTTACGGTTGTGCCACGACAAAGACCAACCTGCACCGTCTTTACAAGTCCCTTTTTCTTCATTCTGCAGTCATTGAAATTTTCTGGAACAGCCTGTTAAAAGAGAAGCTCCTGATTCAGCACAGACCGACACGGGAACATAACCTGCACTCAAAATCTGAACAGCAAAACCACAACACATTACCATGGCATCAATCTGTTCCAGGACCTTCATGAACTGCTCAGCAGCTATTTTCACTCTGTGGTCTAGTTTATTCAATGCCTCTGCCTGGAGGTCTTTAGCAAGGAAGCCCTGTGAGGGAAAAAAAAAACTAATTTAAGCAAATTAAATATAATGAAGCTCATTAAAGTAAAACACTTCATTATCTTTCATTAGTATCTCACATTCTTCAGCCCGGTTAATTCCCCGTCTACTTTCTCTAGCTTCTTAGCTGTTAGCTCCACTGTTTGCTCGAATTCTTTTAGCTTCTTCAGTTCAACTTCTTCTTCTGGACTGTTCTGTTGGAAGAATATTGTCAGTATCTCTGACACAGACTACACTAAGAAAAAGGACATACAAAGTCTTTACCCGCTTTCCAATCATCATGAGTTTGCAGCCTTCTTTAACGCCATAGCTAGAGAGACTCCCCTCCATGTCCTTCAGCGACTTCCCTGGAAAACCAAGATGAGCACAATGAGTATCTAGAAGGGAATATGCATGAGTTTTGAAGCTCATTTGGAAGTGCAAAGGGAAAACGTTCAACAGTCTACCTTTAAAGATGAGCTTCTGGGAGGGGGGTGGGACACCAGTGGCTTGACAGAGAGCCTCTGACAGATCTTTAACAGTGGGCGTTTTTCCATCTTCTTCGCATGTTAGTGTGATGCTGTGCTTAGTTGACCCTGGAGGGGGGTTAAGTAAAAAAAATATATATATTAAAAAAATATTATGTGCAGGAAAATGTCAGAAAATATTGGTATATGTTATGATAGTAAAACATGGGGCCATCTTTTATATCGTAAACCTCTCAGATGCAAACATAGAGGAAGGCAGTTTTTACCTTTCAGCCACAGAAGAAAGATGTGTTCGTTATGGTTATGGGACTTTTATTTCTTACAGTTTAATGATTTCTTCCTGGGTTAACTATCAGTCAGCAAAACGTGAAAATCGGAGAGCTAGTAATGTGAATGCATTGTAAGTAAAATTGAACTAGTATGTGCAAGAATATCATCTTTTGAATAGAGAATATCTACAGGTTGGTGGAACATTCAAGCTGTGATAGTAAGACATGAGAAATGGCCTCGATCATTCTTTTTAGAGCGTTTAAGGCGATATAGTTCACAAACAGGTTGATAAACAGAATGAATGGATGTCACACAACGAAGGCACGGATACAAATGTATAGATATGTCTAACCATGAGTGTCGAATTAAGTTTGCCTAAAGAATATACAGTGAATAGAATATTTCAATCCAGGGTTGAACGATTTAATCGTAACATATTCAATTAAAGACAAAGGTTTGGTTGAAATTAGTTATGGCGAAGTATTCCGTGGGAGCTACATTAGCTAAGCATTTCCAAGCTAGAATCGACACTTAATTAAATAAAATTACTCCTTATACTTCCCATAAACTATAATGCAAATGTATATTACCGTAGGCGACTGTCACAGTCATCGTTTGGACTGACATTATGCTTTTGAGCGTTGATCTGAAAGCAAATCATAAAACACAGCTAGCTGAGGTTAAGCGCTAACTACTTCCGGTAAAAACCGGAAACACGTGCTTGTTTTTTTCAATATGTTTTTTCTTTTATGTTGATACAGTTATATTGCAGTTATGCCCTTGCTAAAAGTCACAAAGACAAAGAAAACGGGCACAGAATCGGTCTTATTTTCGGAGTGCATCTGACAATGAAAAACCAATGCGTAAGGGGGGGGCCTTTTTGCTTTAAAAACTAAACCTAGTGGTATATACTGCCATGTGAAGAATGCCCGAACACTGAAACGTTGACACTTACCCCGTTAATCATGTCAGCAACTTCTGTACACATTGTCCATGTACAGCAGACAGTCGTCAGCTGGCTCTGTGGCGCAATGGATAGCGCATTGGACTTCTAGTCAAGCTCTGGAGAAGAGATTCAAAGGTTGTGGGTTCGAGTCCCACCAGAGTCGGACTTTTGAAGGGTCATTACATGAGGAATTCCAGGAATGCGTGGGGATACCCCAGAAAGAGTTTAAACAGATTTGATTCGTCTCGAAATGCGTTCCCATAAATCTACCAGAAGATATTGTCAAATAAGCCATTCAGATTGCAAATTTGACAAATCGAGTCTACTGTATTGCAGGCAGAATTTGGATGGTTTTATTTAACCTGTTCATTAAATGTATATTTCATGAATATGAATAGAAGTGATATTGAAGTGTTATTTGGTAAATCAATTAAGTTGAATAAGTACCCTATTCTACATTTTTTATTAAAGCAGTATTTCAAATGTTATTTTTTGTTACTAGCTAAAAAAACATATTTGTTTTCAAGTTAAATTATGGTCTAAAAGTTTTTTTTTTTTTTGCTTAAGGATATGTGGAAAGGTTTTGCTTTAAAAAATAGACTATGTCAAAGTAAAGACAAACATGCTGATATCTCTGCAATGATGACACTGGCCAAATAACTGCAAAGTAAAATCACTGTCTGTTATATGCAGTCCAGAAAAAAACATTGAGACTTATTGATCGACAGCTTAAACGTCAAAGTCACGTATTTTAAAAGAAACTGAAAAACTAAATCTCACCAACAAGAATAAGAAATCTCTTAAAGAAAAGAAAGAATAGGCTTGTGATCAATAAATGAACTTCTCAAGGTTAAGTTAAAACACATTATTTATTTTGCATTTTTCAAGTACCCCTGCAGATAAGTGGACCAAAGTGGGAATCCTCTCCACTTCTGAGAACTCAAGCAAAACAATAATGACTAAACAACACACAAAACTAGTAAATTGTACAAATAAATTAAAAACAATACTGTCAAATGAGTGTGACGGGCAGAAAATAAGAGGAATAAAAAGAGGTTCAGTATATTACAAGGCCACATGCTAGCACGGTAGTGGTAACAATACACAGCCCAACACCAGGACAGACAAAATTGTAGTGTTCTCAGGTCAAATGGAACCGCGTTTATAAATGTTACTCTTCATAAAAAAGTGTTTTCTTTTGAAGTGCAGTTGTTGTCATAATTCCCTTTTTAGGTGGCGGGAATCTGTGGCAGACCAAACTCATCTACCAGGACGCCATCCTGAAAACAAGAGACAGCACACAGTTATCAGCACTTCTCATCACTCCCATTGTCGGCTCGTGTGGGACTGTACACAGTGAAGTCACAGAGAGCAGAGTGGGATGGGCATTTCGGACATTAGCTGATTAGCATGCGTTGTTTGTCCTGCCATCAATGGTACTTAGTCCCAGCCCGTTTCATATTCTTTCAAACAAATGTCATACAAAGACACAAAACACACAGCTGCCTCTTGTTTTCTGACTTGGGAGTATTTCAGCACTGTGGTCCGTAGGCTGTCACCTTGTTTGTCTTGCTGTCACTGGGGATCCCTTCGGGGATAGACGGGGCAGCTGAGGCCTCGTCCAAGTAGGAGCTGTCATCATCCAGCAGCAGCTCATCACCCAGCGCATCCAGCTCTGAAAGAGCAATCATTTCGTCACTGTGTAAAAGGGCAGAATCTGGGGTTCTTTGATGAACTAACAAGAGCACAAATTGGAATTTGGTTCCGTGGTAATCTTCTATGTGCTGTGCTCTCCTCGGCGTGTCACACTTCGTCTGGTGCGTAACGCCTAACAGATGTGCGGGGACATCTTACATGGAGGATACGGAGCAGCCTTGTAATTAGAGAACCGCCGCTCTACAAATCCGATCCTTCATTTTATATGACTCCTTGAAAAAGGACCTGCGGACCAAATTAAACTACGCAGCTCCAGTTACCTGCTTCGAGATCGTCCTCATCGATCTCTGGAGTGCAGTAACTGCGGCTCAGTGCTTCCTGTACCTCGCCCGCATCTTCCATCATGTCCTCCAGCTGGTCCTGTAAATCCTGGAAACACATGTGCAGATGTTCTGCGTTAGCGCCTGCTCCCTCCTGACCAGCATTAGCCTGTCAGGTAAGGTTTCCCAGACAGATCTGAGTGGTGTTTTCTTTACTCGTGTTGCTCCTTTCACTCAGATAGGGGCAGCCGGTTGGTAGGCCTGGTAGCAGGGCCAGGTTTTTAGGCGCCCTAGTTTAAGTGCTGGAAGATTCAGACATTTTACGACGCCGGCTCTGCACTTAGCGTCAGGACCAGATTGTTTTAGTGCGTTTGCTTAGCTCTCCAGCCGTGTTTGTTTTAGTCCATGTTTTCCTGTTTGACTACGATCTCCACTGTCCGATGCTTTTATCTGTTTGTTGTGTTAATTAAAGGATTATAAATTAAAGGATATATATATATATGTATTTTTGAGGATGATCTTAATGAGAAACACCTGCTCAGTTTCTCATGAGACCCAATTTAAACGTGACAAAAAGTTTATACAAAATGTTAGAACAGACATACGTCAATCTGATCAAGTTTGACATCTTTGTAAGCCTTTTTCATTTCCTTTGCACCAATCTTCATGGCTTCCACCTGTCAACAGAGAAGGAGAAGAAGAGATATTTTTAGTCACTAATCTCTCTTTCCAGGTGCATGCTGCTCTCAAAGACACGTGCTAACAGCTCTGTGACTGCTGATCAGAGACTGGCCTGCACCACAAAGCGGGATAAGTTACTTGGCCAGCTTCAGCTCCAAATCAGTGCTCTCAGTATAACCATGGCAACTCATCCTTCAAACCTGAACTGCTCTAGATAAGGGGGAGTTTGAGATAAAGGCTGTAACTTTGGACCATTTCCTTCTAAAGGTAGAAATAAAAACGAAATAATAAAAATCAGTCAGAATGTCAGATGGGAAAATCTTAGTTCTTTAAAACATTTTGAGCTTCAACAAATGAACGTCTCCAAGAGAAGAAAAAGTCTAACTTTGGAGAAAAAAAAAGTAGCACATTACACAGAATTCGTTCTAAAACTCAAAATGACAGCTTTTTTCCCTAGATATAAAGAATCTGAAAAAGTGATTTTTTCTTAACAAACCCACCTATTTGTTTTAACTGCTTTATCTGATTTCTAATATGGTGAAAACAATATGAACACAGATATGAGCGCATTCAAGAGGTGAAAAACTAACATTCTTCAGAATAAAACAGCAAAATCCAATAAACTTTTTAATTTCCAAACTGACATAATCCTGACATATTATGACATAATCATGCTTTCTGACCGTCCATTTTTGGGTACATTACTTCAATTTTCTATATTCACTTAGGAATATTGCTGTAGTTATTTTATTATATATTTTTTTAAATGTCCAGATCTGTGATTTTGATGCTTCATGTGGTGCCAACACAGCCTCTTTTGAATGAACAAACTCACCGCTGACATGTGGAAAACTGCAAAACTAATATTTCCTCTGCAAGATCTCAGCCACATCTTTAATAAAAACGCATCTTATAACACGTGTTTGGGATGACTAAAAAGTTGGGGGGAAAAAACTGGGGAAACCCAAGTTGCGACATCCATGACTTTCTTACTGTTGTTTTTGTGTCCTTTAAGGTTTGGATTGTGTAGTTTGCCTGCTCCATGTTAAATGACTGCTGAGCCAACTGCTCCCTTTGGCCTTCATACCTATGGAAAAACAAGACAGGTCCAGCTCTGGTCAGAGTTCTGATGAGATGAGTGCATGATAACCATAACATTAATCAAATAGTCAATGAGATATAGCAAGGCTACTAAACACATCACATTCTGTTACAAAGAGCAGGTGTTGTGATTCAAATCATCCAGATACAACTTTCATGAATAGCTTTTTGTGATTTTTTTTAGTCTCACATGTCTTTAGTTGTAGAAAAATAGACAAAATAATAAAGCATCTCATCTGACACATATTTTTACTTGAACTGTTCAGGACTCACATTCTCTTCTGTTTCAGGACCCTCATCGCCTTCTGTTTCACCATATTCTGCATTTGAGCATGAAAAGAAAACATGAGTATTTTCTTCATTTGTCCAGTAACCGTTGCAATAATCACAATGTGACATGTCCTACCTTCGAGGGCCCATCTCTCATCTTTTTTAGCTGATCCTTGTACTTCAAAAGTTCAGCATCGAGTCTGCTTATTTTCTTTTCTATTGAATCTGCCCTGGCATCCACCTGGGTGAGGAGGGGACCAATAAGAGGGAATGATTGACAGCTTCCTGGTACCAGAATACAAGGGTGCGTCTGTGTGTTTGTGTATACAGGGAAGAATGAGTTCAACGCCTATCAAGCAATAGTGGTGAAAAAAAACATCACTTTTTCCACATTCAAGGAGGAAAAAGCCCATTAAAGCCCATTCTGCTTCTGTATTTCTTTTATCATTAAGAATGATGGAGAGCCCGTGAGCTTATTAGCACGACGTTGCTGTATTGAGTACCCTTTTGTGGTGATGCTAGCTTGTTATCAGTACCGTTAGGTCATATAATACAGCCATAAACAACAAAACCTCTCGGTCTGACAGTACTCACAGTGCCGATACATTCCGACAAATTTGGAGGAGGCGCTTTGGGCTTCCCACGTCCAAAAATTCTGTTCATTTTCAGAGCTCACAGCTTTTCTAAGGATATAGAAAAAGCTTCCAAACGTTTAAAAAATCCTTGTATTGAAATCACCCGGAAGCAACGGTCTGCATGCAAATAATCCTATTGGTTGGCACGAGCGTGCGCAACCAATGAGAGGCGGCGTGTGCTGCTGCCGAATAGTGGCGAGCAGAGGTACTGCAACTCCCTGAGGAAACCTTTTGTCCCCAATCACAATGCATCAACGGGCTTTGTCACTCCACCTCTGCAGGGGAGTGGGCACAAAATGTAGGTTTAAAGTAGGAGTTCGACCAATCTGGCTTAATATTTCAGTTCTGTAATATATCATACAAAACGCACACCAAATTATTAAACATGATCAAATCTCTCATTGCAACAACAATATACTTAAAATGAAAGAAATCAGTTTTAAAACATTCAAATACAGACACATTTATTCCTTTGAAGGGTGCATATTTCCTGTTATTAGTTCATACATATTTGTTGGGTTTATCTCATGTCCCTTGTATTAGAGTGTCCTGATTAACTTGTGCTTCAGCGACAATTATTCACCCTGCCAGTTTTCATTTACTGTCAAAATTGACTTGATTGATCATTTAGTTGAAGCTATGGCATCAAATGTTTTTGTTTAAGTTTATTTGTTTACCTTTAATTGATGTAATTCTTAGTTCTTAAAACTTGAATGCCTCCACAGGGATTTTTGAGGGCAACTCCTGTGCACCAATATTCATACGGGATTTTTGGGGTTGGTCATTTAATTTCTTTGTTCGGGGCTTTAGTTAATTTCGACAGAATATGGACGAGTCTCTGGAAAATACTCTGGCTGGGTCACAAAAAAAATTTGATCTTTTTACCACATTTGCTTCAGGTTTGGGTTCATCTTGGAGGGTGTGATGCTGCTCTGGGCAGTTTTCTTTAGCAAGCATTATGTTTCCCTCACAGAATTTGAATGTAGTTCTTCTACAAGGTTACCATAGTTATTAAAAAAATACGGTAATGATAATAATAATCCCAAAGCAACACATTCTCATTATAACTGACCATGGGGAAGATATCCTTGCAGCTGAGTGCATCTCTGTTCTTTCACCAAACAAAAGAAAAGTAAAGAGAACTCAGTTTTCATCTCATCCAAAACAGAATTGATGACTAAAAAGAATCTTCTTTTCATATTTATTTTTTTAGGAGAAATTGAGTTATCTCAATGACTTCCTTGGTAAATTGCCACAAACAGTAGAGTGAGTGTCTACTTTGGGCCATCATCCAGGTTCAAAAGGTAAATGGACTGTGACTATGATGCTCTTGCTTATATATACTATATTATTTTTTAATTGACCAATATAACTTAGTAAAGGTAAATGCTGCTCTGCATAATTTCCAGACAAAAGATACATACTACTCAAATGAAAAATCTACAGTGTATCATAACTGGCACAAGTAAGCTGCATTAAAACTTTGAAAAGTGCCACATAAACCAGGAGTCAGACTTTCTCTAGAGGGTCATAAATATGAGAGGCAATGAAATGTTTAATAGAATCTTGGATTTTTTGAGTTTCACGAGCCAAGAAACTTGAGCAAGGTTTTTCATTATAACCAGAACGCAACAACTTAATAACTTGAATTCTATACATTATTATATTAATAATGATTTATAATTATTGCTTTATTCTATTATTGGTTTCCTGAAGATCTTTTTCATGAAGGTTGAAAATTTTGTGAAAAAGTTCTATGTATTTTTTCCATTTGAACAATGGCAGAATGTTTGATTATTTGCTTAGTACTTTAATGCCTGATCCAAGAAAAGATTGCATACAACTGATTGTGTATAACAGGGTTTTTAGTTTTTCCCATTAAATTCTGTAAATTGTCTGAGATGCAAAACATCTCAGACCTAGGGCATTATACGGTTAAAATAAGTGATTTTTTAGAGAAAGATACAAATACATTTGGCTTTTGGTTGAGGTGCAGGATTATCAATACTTCAAAAATGGCAAAGAATATGTAAAACTTTGAAAGGTATTTCTAAATTACTAAAATCAGAGCAGATCAAAAATGGTTTTGTTACTGGTAAGTGGCTGGGGAGAGTAATACTTCGGGCAATTGTTGCTTCTGTATCTCTGTAGCCTTGGAAACAGGCCTGTTTTTACTCTGCACTTTTAGGTTTCCAGGTTGAAAAAAAAAACATTTCTATTTCTGCTGTTTGTCCTCCTTCAACATGACACTGATACTTTGTCATCTTGATTCATCTGAAAAAAAGAGAAACATCTCTTGTGGATAATAACACCACTCACCTTCTTAGACAGGTCTGCAGAGCATCTGGACCAAAATCCATTTATCAATGTTTTGCTCACAGTCACAACCACAGATCTGCAGCCTCCAGAGAAAAGGTACAGACAAAGTGCTCACAGCAAAGAGACTTTAACATAATCTGTCAACCTCAGTTTAATTTACTGAGAAATCTATGACACATTGCAACAAATAAGTTACACACATTTAATGACACATTTTATTGTTATTTATCAATGGCTTGGATGAATTATCTTCTAAAAAATATCAGAATAAAACACATGATGTCAATTTGCATTTCCAAGATATATTTTTCTAACATTAGCTTTTTTTTTGTAACATGTCACGTAGGACAGTTTTCCTTTGAACATTGATTCCTGTTATATACTTGACAGGAGCAAGAGCCAATTAAAGAGGCCACTATGTGTAATTGCTCACCGGCTCACGTGCACCTTGAGAGACAGAGAATGGCAAAAAGACAGAAAATGAAGTAATCTAGGTAATTACGGCTGACAGTTTCATCAGTGCAGCCAAGGACTGAATTATTTAATTTGTCTCTCTAAACTGTAAGAATACCTCTTATCAGTGCACCATTAGGGCTGTCATCAGCTGTGAAGGACATGAAGGGTTTCACTAATGTCAGCTGGTCACAAGAAGTGGACGCTTTGACTAGGAGTGGAAATCTTTTCATTTTAAAAATAAAATTCCAAACTATGAAGCAGTGCTACACCGTGGCCAGGTTTAGCTCCTCAGCAGAAGTGACAGCCTCTCGTCTGGACAGAATTAAAGTACTTTCTTGGTGTTGCCGTAAGAGGGAATTCTTAGTTTTTCCCCCAAAATCTTACAAGAGCTCCATAGAAATGAATCATGGTAGTTTCTCAGCTGCGCATGGTTGGAATTAGGATGAATTTAAACTAATTTTTAAACTACTTTTGATATATCAACCGGCCGATATATTAATACATTCATTTTTTCCATGTGATGCAAACTGTATGCCCAAATGTTCTATTTAGCTCTGCAACGCTCAAAGTCAGCCTTATTTTGTAATTGAGTGAAATTTGTTCAGCAGCAAGACTTCACACAGCGGCAGAATACAAAGTCAACAGTAAACTGCAAAGGCAGTGCAGGAAAATGGAAATTTCTAAATATGCAAAACGGAAATGTCAGTTCAAAAGGAACTCTTCCAGAGTGCTAAGTGCCCACATGCATACAAGTAGCACTTTGGATGAATGAGATAAGGATGATTTTAGTACTCTAAAAAGGTTCCCTGAAATGACAACCTGATGAAAATAGCTCACATATAAACCAGGTAGTCCAAAATACACCACTATTTCAAAGTGAGTGTACCTCTAGGAAGATTTGCTTAAAATCTAAATGAATCCCAAATGAATTACCTTTCAATAATTGAATTGGATCCAAGAACATTTGAATAATTGCTCTTGAATAAAATAAACAACGTTTACTGTGCACAATGTCAATGAAAGAAACAAGCTGAGCAGGCAAGAGGCAGGTCGTGGTCAGATGTGAAAATTGTAATTGAACTAACCAAAAGCGCTGTCAAAGCAGAAAGATGCTGAGGTACTAAAGTAGACAGGAACCAACAGAGTATGTAAAACAAGGGAGATAATGACAAACAAAAGGTGAGCGTGGTAGAATTGTCTCATAGAATCCACACATGCAGAGATCAGAGAAAAGACTTCATCCAAAGAACAGACTGATGTACAAATGGGATACAAACTAAACAGAAACTCACTTACTACCACACCGAGAACACATCAAAGCCTACGGTAGAAAGCCTGGAAATCGGAAGTAACATGAATAAAAAAAGAATTGAAACACTCGTGGACAACTACTGACACAAAGAGACTGAAAGAAAATAAACACTGGCGGCTCAGTTGGTGCAGAAATAACTCTCTAATTAGATTTAAATCTTATTTTCAGTCTTTTCATTTGTACACGTTGTTAAGCAGAGATTAATCAGTGAACCACTGCCAGACACATCTCAAGAAATATAGGGTTTTATGAGGCTTTTGACTATGATTACAGGTAATCAGATTTTTTTTCTTCATTAGAATCTCTTCTATTTTATCTCACATCGAACTGGATATTCTCACATGCCAAGCTTGAAGAGACTTGGACACATCTACAAATGCCGCGAATAATATCCTAAATAAAATTCCCTCCCCATTTCATCCATGTGACCCCTGCCTGACTGTTTGGTTGATGTTCTCAATGTGACAGCCGAGCCCAGGGTCCCCGCAAAACGCATCAGAGCCACACTAATCTAAAATGTCCTCATCTCAAGCAAGAAAGTGAATAATGTGCCACCCCAAAAATGCACTCAGAGCTTTTAAGATTTTTCTTGCCTAATTTTAAGCTCTTTGGTGTAGTTTAAGCTGCAGGTTTTGTCCAAAGTGAGAGCAAATATACAGTTTGCAGACATCCCTCACACCGTCTCGACCACCGAGCGTTTCCCATCCAAAAGCATTCCATACAGACTAATGCTGCAGCACCATCAAACCTTTTATTTTTTTTATTTGCCTACATGGTCTATTGAAGGATTGTAATTGTTCATTAAAGGAAATGCTTTGCTTAATATGTGGAAAATAATGCAGTGACTGGGGGATAAATTGATTCACAATAATTTGACATTTAAGGGACAATTCACATTGCTGAACCAATTTCTTATGTAAGCTGACAATTCTCTTTTCATCACACACTTGTCAATGTACGGCTGTAGAGTATACAAAATAAAGTATTTAAAATGACTGAATCCTAAAGAGAAAATTAATTAAACTAATGCTCTGGCTTACCCACAATGACAGAACATCCACAATGCGCGCATAAAAGTGATTTGAAAAGTGATTCTCAAGCTTCTCACACAAGGATGTAAATTTACCGGCAAATTTCTTAGCAAGGTCATAACAGAAAATACTTTTCATTTAGTAAAACCATCTTTGGACCTTTGCCTGTCATGCAGCTTGCTCACCATGGAAACTCGGGTATTGTATGGGAACTGTGTGCAGCTAGCTCAAGATTGAGGAAAAGAATCAGTAATGAGGTGGGCTGCAGTGTTAGGGTTGATTTCTGACTCCATTTCTCTCCTTAGAGCCAGCAGAGATTTGAACTGAAAAGACAATCAACCTCATAGCAACTTCTTTAAACCCATTTTATTCCTTCATTGGGACATAGTTGTGCAATATGTGACGCATGTTTTGAAATTCAAAGCCATAAAGTACATTAAAATATCCAACACATATAGCAGCGGCACAATATACACGAACGAGGCTCAGAGTCAGGCTAAATTAAGCCTTATCTCTAAATATTGTCAGAATCTAAAGTGACTTTGTTACAGTTTTAGCAGAATGATTAAGAGACAAACATCTTAATAAATCGACCGGGTGATAGCCTCTGTTAGCCTTAATATTCGTACATAATTCTCCAATACTATATGCTTAAAAACTTGTATAATGGAGGCGACTAATTGTTGACGTTAATTAAGGCAGAAGGCACACAAACAAGGCACAAAAATACCTTTTTTGTTAATTCTACTTCTAAAAATAACACATTTGAACAGTTAGTTACATTGATAGTTAGCTCAGTATTAACAAGTTGGAAAATCAAAGTCAGTCAACTATTTTTTCTAAACATCTATCATAATTCAATTTAAAAAATGTACATTGTTTGTGTGAGGAATATCTTTACAAGATTAAACAGACATGATATATACACTCCATCAGATACTGGCTCAAATTCTGCTGAAACAATTCTACTAGGCACAAACATTCTGTATATGTATATTTATATCTATAAAATAACCCAGTCGAAGATGTTTTCTAAAGCTAAAAAAGACCGCATGCTTCTATTAAAACATCTATCCAATATCACACTCAAATTGCACAAGTAAAAATCCACTAATCAAGCCTCAAGAGATGAAATCAAGAGGAGAAAATAGCAGTAAATTGATGTTGAGCCATTACAACATTAATAGTCACTTTAGACACATTTCTAATTACACATATGTTACAGTTTTAATGGCTTTTGCCTTGGAGCCCTCTGCCCATGTAGTTATAGTTTCAGGTGAAAAAGTCAATGTTGACACTGTGAACAATTTTCACTGTCTCCTCCATGACACACAGCCTCACGGCTGAAAATGATAAGAAGTGTGGAGCAGTGTCAGACGCAAGAACAGTTTCTAACAGCACAAAGTACGGGGGCAGCTGATGGTCGATGGTGAAGCATCATCAAAGTCAATCATCTAATGGAGGAGAAAACATTGTGATTCAGTCATGATTCACAAAGGACGATTCCTGAGAGGTTATTGAATATTCGATATATATATATACATTTATAAATATGATCAAAAGATGCTTACAAATGTACAACACCGCAAACACTACTCACAAACTCACATTGAAACACAATAAGCTTTAAACAGTGTTTGTGTTGCATGTCAGTCCCAAAGTAATCAGGGACAAGCACGTTTCTTTTCATTCTGTGCCTAAAGCATCGCTTCATCTTTTATGCGTGTGATGATCACGTTATTCACTGCAATTGAACAAAATGTAAACACAAACAAAGAGACATTTCTAAATTCTGTTTGGACATCTGTCATGTCTTTGCTCTGCTGATATTAATAATGTGTAAAATAACCGGGCTGCCATGAATGATCAAATCACGTACAGCGATCTGCAATCTGGTTGGGCCAATTTGTCAAGAGCAGCCCATCAGAGTTCATGAGCTTTGAATCTGATTCAAATTTTAAAGATGCTGCCTGATAATCATCTCAATAATAAAAGAAAGTAAAAACACAAAAAGACCAAAACAAATCTCTCATGTCTCTTGTGGTGATTACTAAAAAATAAACTGGCACCAGTTGATGCATTTGTAAATCTAAAAAGAAACAATTCAATTCATTAATATGTTACAAGGGAATGAATTCAATTTATCCACAATGTAAATGTACAATTTTCAATTTAATCTTCATAAATAGCCTTCATCAGAATGTGGGGCCAACATTTTTACATATCAGAGGGGCAGACAAGTCACAGTTTGTAGTATTCATGTCACATAACAGTGGCCAAGTTTTGCGTTATCTTCAGAAATGTTCAATTTCATTCAGATAACATTCCCTCAACAAAGTTATGAAAACATGTCTGCTACTGAAAGTTATACACTGGAGCTATGAAGCACTCCTACAATGAATTTGTTTACTTAAATCAACAGCTCTATAAATGGCTGAAAAAAAAGAGAAAGAATTAACTTCTTGGGAGCCTGTTGCTGCAGGGCATTAAAATACTTCCGCATTACTGTCAGACAAGTGTTGCTCTTGGTCTTTCCCTTGAACTCTTGCTCAGATGGCAGTAGTGACTTGAGTCAAACACAGATCATTGGAGTCCTCCCAGCTCTGATAAGGCATAGAGGACGTGTCCATGGCTAGTCATACGGGCCTGGCCGGCTTGTCTCCTCGAGCTTCTGTGGGGCATGTGTGATCCCTCAGGGTGCTTCTGACTCTGCTCACACCGTGACAGTCCCCGTGTCCTCGCATTCTGGGGCAGCAGAAGTCCCTGAAGCACCTCTTGAAGTTCTCGTCCAGGAAGGCGTAGAGGATGGGGTTCAGGCTGCTGTTGGTGTAGCCCAGCGCCACGCAGAAGAAGTAGGCGGCCATGACGGCGGTGGTCTCCGGCACGTTGGCTGACAACGCTTTGACCAGGATGAAGATGTGGATGGGCGTCCAGCAGACCACGAAGACGGCGACCACCACCAGCACCAGGCGGGTGATCCGGCGCAGGTTGCGGTCCTTCTCGCGGGACCCCGACAGGAGGCGCACGCTCTTCAGCCGCAGGACCATCAGCGTGTAGCAGACGGAGATGATGATGAGGGGGGCCACGAAGGCAAAGATGAAGACGCAGATCTTCATCAGGGTGTCCCAGTAGGCGTAGGGGTCAGGGAACTGTAAAGCACACTCTGTGGTGCCTGTCGCAGAAAAACAAAGTGTAGAGGAACAATGGAAATTAGATCGTCGGTAGATGGATTGCTGATAACACGCATCTACTTTGATAGGAGCATAAAAGTGCTCATCAATATACAATATCAAAATGAAATGTAATGTCACTTATAAAAACATGTTTTTACCCTTTAAGAGATTTAATAAAGTCTCTCTTCACTAATATAGTTACCCATTTCATTAGGGTTTGGATAAGATCTTTAAATTCCTACGTCCAAAGACTTACATCAAATTCGTTCCAGAACATGCATTAAATGCTTATTTAAGGGGGAGATGTGCTTAAAGTTGACAAAAAAAGAAAAAGAAATAAAGAAAAGGCATCAAAATTTCTTCTCAAGGGAGATTACATCTTTCGACAATGTTTTCAAATTATGTTGTTTTAGGGTATTCCAGTTATAAACCAACCAAAGTTACATTATCAAGGAGAGCTCAGATGATCACAAATGCAAGCTAAAATTGATTGCTTAGGTACCATGACCTGGGAAACTCAGTCACTCTAACACTTAGAGTTGGTTTTAACACACCGACCAGGTTCAAATCATAATGTTATGCATCTTTATGCTTGAAGTTTGTTCATTCAGAAAGATTAAACTCAGATTAGATTGATGAGAAAGCCAAATAACATCTGGTAAAGTGGGCATTAGACAGTCACTGAAGACCAGATTTTAATCTGCCTTTCAGTTAGTGAGTTTCTTAACGCTGACTAATCAAATCTGCATCCTGTTTACAAAATTGAGGTTTGGGAAAACTCCAGTAAGAGTCCACTTACGGCTAATCTGCAATCACAGGTGTAAATTAAACTGGAGATTAAAGGGAAAACTCTACTTCACACCAGTGTGGGGGTTAAGATCAATGCATAGTCGGTGTACCGTTATTGGTATTGGTGCTTCCGAGTACCATGGCGGGGATCCCCGCAGCAGAGGACAGCACCCAGATGATCACGTTGATGATTTTGGCCTTGACGGGCGTGCGGAAATCCAAGGCCTTCACCGGATGGCACACGGCCACGTAGCGGTCCACGCTCATCATGGTCAAAGTGAAGATGCTGGTGAACATGTTGTAGTAATCAATGGAGATGAAGACTTTGCAAGCCACCTCCCCGAATGGCCAGGAGCTGAGCAAGTAGTCGGTGCTCTGGAAGGGCATGGTGGTGGTGACCAGAGCGTCGGCCACGGCCAAGTTAAAGATGTAGATGTTGGTGGCTGTTTTCATTTTGGTGTATCTGTAGTTGGAGGAGAGGTAAAATTCCTGAGACAGCTGATCCCCTTTATGCAGATCATTGTAGTTTAAGAAGAGAAAAATAGATGTGATCTCATGATCACTTATCTTGAAAATATTGAATTTGAAAAATATATATTGCGCTCGCTTTTTATAGCAGCAGCATGTTCCAGAGAACTTGTTCCATTCCATCTCTATTCCAAATGCATGGGTCATTAATCACCGTTTGAGCTAGTCTCACAAATAAACGGGAATAGGTGCATTTGTCCCCATCTCCAAGAAACAGAGGGTTGACAACAAAGACACAGATGTGAGGTGATCTTTTTTCTCTCTCTCTGTAATAGCAGTGTTCATCTTACATATTTTAACCACTAACCTGTATGTTTTGGTCAAAACCATGTGTGTTTTACTTATAGCAAATTATTCACTGATTTAAGGATGTGTTGATATATTCTTTACACCACTCTACCTGACAGTCCCTGGCAGTTAAGAACACAAATACAGTTGTGATCTTTGACCTCGGTGCATCTGCCAGACAGCTCATGGTATGAGGTCGCGTGCTAGCCCCCCCCTTTATCTGTCACACTTCTTTTATTCTTTTTATTTTGCACATTTGTTTATTTGTGGCAGTTTCATGCAACACAATTCGAAAGCATGTTACAATTTCCATAAAAACATGACGTGTCCTGACACCTCATACTTACAACTGTCAACAGTTCTGGAGAATGCGTGAGTGTTTCACAGAATGCAAAAGGCAAACATGCAGGGAACTTGTGACCCCGAAAAGCAGCTATTTTCCCATTTTTAAAATTGTTTTGATAGTATTGCGATGTTTTTCACTATAAACAAAAACCTATTATCACACATGCTATCACACATCCTGTTTTAACAACACACTTCTGTGCTTCAGTGAAATAAGGAGGGCAGCAGGTATAGTTTTGCCAGAAATATGCTTTCTAATTCATGTTTAATCAGGGGTTTAAGCATCTTAAAAATCTCCTTTTGTCATGTTGTTTCATTTAATAATACACTGAATGGTTCTAATGGATGACAGGTCTGAACTGCATGTAGTACAAGCTCTGTTCCACAGCAGAGCCATGCCGCTGTAACACATGCTGAATGCGGCATTGTCTTGTTCAAAATAAACTAATCATTAAAAAGACGTAACCTGGGTGGCAGTTTAGGGAACTCGTGCACATCTTGCACTAATAAAACCTTCTACCATCACTAGTTCTGGATTTGGAGCAAACCACTTGGTCACCCTCTTATTCAGGCCTGAGAACCTTGACCATCCATATTTTAAGCGTTTATATGTCAGACCAGTAGACAGCTCTATGCCTCAGCCTACTTTTAATGATTTACTTCTGTTCTACCTGAGCACCTGAAGACTCTGTGCTCTGTTGATGCTTTAAATAAATGGAAGAAAAATCACCAAAATAATTTGCTGTTCTACAATTATGCAACATAAAGTTAAAGCATTTGCTCACAGTCTTTACAGTCTTTACTTTTGAAGTCAAACAATCAAATTTTTTCGAAGATACCTAGGATTTTTTTAAAGTAATAGAAAACTTTTTCCATTTCTTTTGGTCTTTCCTCTTCATATTCCCTTGAAATATTCCAATTGCATTAAATCAAAGTTTAAAAAAAGTTTCTGCATACTGTTGCATTGATGTTTATGTGTCACACACCATTAGATGTTCCTGTAAAGGTAAATGACATGGTTTCCCTTCTTCGTTTTTTAAGTATTCAAAAAAGGGAGTTCACTTAAATGATCTTTTCACATTAAGCATACTTCCACAGAGTACTGTAAAAGAAAGCAAACAGAGAATTAAATATTTCAACATGCGATCTCCGATTGGAGGATACATGTTTGCTTATGGATGCTTCTGTTTATTTACTTGTTTAGTACAAGTTTATTTTTAAACTAAAACCTTTACACTGCACCTTACATGATGAAGATTTGATGAGCTTTAAGAGAAAGTAAACAAAAACACCATGCAATACAATAGCTAAAAAAATACTGAAAAAATACACGTCTCTTCGGGGAGTGCGCACGCGCCACAATCAAGGAAAATCCAATATATATGTAAATAAATGTAATCATGTTTGGTTTTAAGAATTCCTTTTCCACTTGTCCTGGTATATTTCCATTTGTGGCACTGTGTGGACCTGAACCTTAACATAACACGTTTGTGACTGCACATCAATGCGCGGCAGTCTCACAATACGCGTCAATTTTCCAGCTGATTTAAGAGCCGGACCATGCTTTAAATCCCCATCCATTGTCCGTCACAGTTTTTACGCACCATGTACACCGCGCATTTGTGTACGTGCACACATACATATACGTTTATATATGTGTATATCAAAGATAAGAACTCACCTAATGATGACATACATCACCAAACAGTTACCCACTAAGCCCACCACGAACACCACCGAGTACACGGCGACTATGATCGGGATGATGGGCGACATTGGCTCAGCTTCAGCGTCCCAGGTGCCGTTGGGAGTATAGTTGAAGATGTCCGATAAGCCAGGCTGCCAGGTGAAGTTGGGGATGCACTCCCCGGGCTGCCCCGAAGGACACCGCTCCTCTTTGAAGATGTGCACCACGCCGCTCTCCATGGTGCTGAACGCTGCTGATGCTGCTGCTGGGCGTAAACTGACCACAAACGTCGGCCAAAACAACCGAATATGCCAAGTCTGCTGGGGGGAAAAAATAGCAACAACACAACGCAGGTAAAATTCTCCACGCAAAGACTGTTGATCATATGTGAGAGAAAAAAACAGCACAGCAGCCCGCGCTCAAGGACACCATTAAACAAGCGCAACAATACTTTACCTGCTTTTTTTTTTTTCTTCTACCGGCAAAAAGTTCATTCAAATAAGCAAAACACGAGGGGGAAAAGCACTTTGCACGCACAGCCGCAGACTGAAACCTTGATGCGGAGAGTTTAGCAGAAAGGATAGTTTTCTGTTCAGATGGAGGAGCTAAAAATTCACAGCCTGTGCCACTGCTGCGCCCCCGAAGGTGCGCACTGGAAGCCCGCACTGCTCATTCAGTGACATCAGAGGCTGAGCCAACAGATGTGGCAGCCAGCAGAAGGGCTATAAACTATCTGAACAAGACTTACCAAAAACATTTGTCTCACTTCATTAGAATTTCATTAAGTTTTGATTATTTCCACAAGCATGCATCACCGATGATCCATCACCTGTGAAACTGTGACCTTTATTACATCTGCTGGCTGATTCTGCCCAGCTAACTTGGACAAATCTTTTAATATTTTTTATTGGTTGCCAAGAGGAATAAAACATCTAAGTTTGCTTCAACATCTTAAAGACAACACCCATCATCATTGCTGGAAAAATTTCCCTAGCAACTCCTGTGCTGCTGCCAATGCAATGCTAAAAAAGTAGAAAACTAAAAACTATTCCACATAAGCGGGGCAGCAGCCATCAGATGATCTTTCTTTCTTTCTTTCTTTCTTTCTTTCTTTCTTTCTTTCTTTCT
>JABUIW010000217.1:3295632-3326279 GCA_013363375.1 Menidia beryllina
TCTTTCTTTCTTTCTTTCTTTCTTTCTTTCTTTCTTTCTTTCTTTCTATTTTTTTGGCGCGAGCAGCACAACATGATTAGAAAATGTGCAAGGAATTTTGAACAACTTCAAAGGAAAATGGGTCATTACCTCATCGGCACTCTTCTAAAAGAAAAATCAGAAGAAAAAGAACACCGTTTCTATTCTAGCCTTTTACTTTGTGGGATCTTATTAGACCGCCTCCTTCATATTCTATTTTATCAGGTCCACTTTCTGTCGAGAATCTCCCCATCACTCCTGTAACAGCAGAGAATGTCAAAAGAAAAAAAAATCCAAAAAGCTTTAAATGGAATAAGCGCTACTTTTGACAAAAATCACAGGCTACTCCCTTCCAACTAGTTGCTCTATTTTCTCTCGCAACAAATACACGGAATGTGTCAACCAGCCTGTCATTAAGTAAGTAGCTTTTTCCTTTCATGCACTTACAGTAGTTGCTTAGAGACCCATCATGGCCAGTCGTTGCTTCAGTGACAAAGCCTTCTTGTCAGTGCACTCCTATTGTCAAGCCGGCAGGCTTAAAACCGTGACACAGCCTGTGTTTGTAAGCACAAATATTTGATACAAACTCATTCAGAGGTCCTAGTTGAACCTTGAACTAATAGCAGCTGAATCCCCCTCCACTGGCTCTCATATGAGGGTTTCAGTGGAGGAGGAATACAGTTACAGTGTTTACCTTGAATCTTAATAATGCTGTGCCAAAGGTCTGTTTATGAACAGATCAAATCAGCTCTGCTTCCTCAGGCACTTGAAGCCTTCTTTTTTTTTTTTATTCAAGTTCCACAGGAGGATGGGAAAGGCTTATCTAGCCTCCAGTAGAGGAGGTCAAGGACAAATTCTTTCTGTTTGTATTTAGCTCCTTTTTAACTTGTGTCATCAACTCTGTTAAATGCTTAAGTTAATGGTATCATAAAACATTTAGAATTTAAGCTTCTCCCTGTGGGTTTTCTTCCTTAGTTTTTCCAAGATGTAGATTCAAAACTCATTATTTGAGGTGCGCTTCACAGGCTGATTACATTTTCATTTCAGCTCGCGTCCCGTTTCGCTCGGCTGATTTGGAAAATTGAGACGCTTTATTATTTGTTGCACATTCATTGCCGTATTTCTTCGGCAAAAATATATAGTGGGGGTAGTTTCTGAGTAGATTTCAAGATGAGAAGAGGGTCAGTCTCATCACAGCAAATATCTATATTTCATTGAAAGAAACCTTCCCCAACCATAAAGAAAAGTCATTTGAATCTTTAACTATTGATTACTTTGAGAGGTATTCGCTTCTCCACCCACCCCCAATTAGACCTGTTGCACAATGCTGCTGGCTGAGTAAAGATTAAGTAATTACTTGAGAGACATGATATTATGTCTCTCAGTTTGAAAGGGGAAAAAAAGAATAGACAGCAGAATGATTTGCATTGGGATATTCAAATATGGACAGACTTTAATATGCTGTCAGGTGGGTTCATTGTTGATTTCTGGCAGCTTTTTCCCGAAAGCAGTTGAAAACAGAAACAAGGCTCTTATTCCAAAGTAAATCCGGTGGCTATAATACGAAAACTGCGCACTACTTATTCAGAAATGCATGATTGCTTTATCAATCTCAAACTAAAACCTGTAATTTGTTGCGGAAAACGTCCTTCATAGCCCTAGTCTGAATTTAACGTCCTTTTGTCTGCAAATGTTTGTGTAACAAATGTGAATGTCAGTTCACAGAAGTCTTATTTATACTTTGAAAAGGCAACATAATCGAAAAACTTTCCTTTCATTTCATCTATCCATCAGTTGATTCCGGTCTGAGTCTGCAGTGCTTAGTGCAAAACAGTTTTCTTTCTTCAGAGAAAATCAAATAATAATAATCCAGTCATCCCAAAAATTGCTTGCTGCATCTCCCATCAAAGTTTCCAGGCGGCGTCCACCCATGGCTGCCTCCGCAGAGTGTGTTCGGAGAAATAATGGCAGTGTTGATCCCGGAGACCTTTCAAAAAGGCAGCGTGTCACTCGGAAGTCATTTCCTGCCTCAGTGTCACAGGATATGTGCCACTGAATCAACCATTTAAGACTCTATGGGCAGGTCCTGTCTCGAAGGGAAGTCAATAATAGTGCTGACATTTTCTTTTTTACAAGACAAGTGAGAAGAAATTTTTTATTCTGTCATGTTGGTGTCTTAGTATTACACATCCCATGAGATCTGGCAAAGCAAATAACTCTTAGCAAAGGAAAATACACAAAGATTTAGGTATGATTGAATCCAAATCCACTGTCCTACCTCCAGACATTGCAGTTGATTGAACGTGATCCTCATGAATTTTATCATCAGCTCTGGATTTGACTAAAACTGAAAGAAAAAGCCTTACTGGGTAACTCTCGACTGCATTTGGGGCAGTTTATCTCATCCTTCCAGAGGGATCCCATCAGGTTTTGTCCCACTGATGGGGGACATTTGTGACCTATCATCTTCAGCTCAGTCGGGGCTGTCGCAGACCTGGAGGCCCCACGTCGTTCGTCTGTGATGGTTCACCGTCGGGGCTGGAAGGGGAGCTGTCGCCTCGGTCTCAGCTTGCCGCTGTTTTTTTCGTAAATGGCCTCGCTGCTATTTGGCACAGTCATTCATCAGAAACAACACCCGCGCACATGAGGCACTGGTACCGGCGGGAGATGAAGTAGCGATAGAGCGACTCGTGCTTTAAGAGTCAAGAGTTCAGTTTGTCAAACTCGACTGTCGTAGCATAACTGTCGCCGCTACGTCTGTGTGAAAGAGACTCTGCATGCAGACGTTGTTCAGAGAGCACCTCAGAGGTCATCGCCCGCGCTCCCGGGTCTCCAGATGGCCAGTCTCTGACTCTGGTTTGTGAAAATGTTATCAGCATGCGTCGAGTCGAGCCCCAATAAGGATTCACCGGGAGTTTGGTGTTAGCGCTGTTTCTGTTCGGAGAGGAACAGATTGCAACAAAAATGAGGATGTATTTGGACACAGAGAAGCATCGGTGAAGCTTTGGGGATCGCGCAGGCAGCAGTTAGCCACACGTGTGTGAAAACAATCCCTGCATTCTGGCAGCTTTCCCCTAATTAGCTGTTACTGCTGCCACAGAACAGTGTTCATTATGTTAGTGGAACATTCAGACACGTTTTGCATAAGAAATAAACAAGTCTTGTTTTTAGATTTGACTTATCACTGTAGCTTTCTCATAACCACTTCAGAAAGCTCCAGAGGGAAGACATTAAATGGGATTTTAGAAAAACATGTGTTATTGCTTTTAATCTATAAAATGAAACTGGCAGTTGCCTGTGACACCCTATGGGCCAATTCCTATGTGGAGGACCTGGAATGAATTCCTCTGAAAAATTCAAAGGACATAATATGATAAACTCACACTACATGATGGAATCCAACAACACAAAATACTTGAAACAGCACAAAGTAAAAAAATAATTTTAGTCAGTAAATCTCAGGCTCTAAGAACATCAGTTATGCTTAGATGACAACCAGTTCAAACACACTGTATGCGGTTAACAAAGGGACATTTGTTAGATTAAAAGTGAATAAATGCGCCATTAGCTGGACACTCAAACATACTTAATTCTGACACATTATGACAACAGGAACCTAAATTAATCTGCAAACATGATGTCAGTCAGTCAGGCTCAGCCTCATGTAAATAATTGTTTTAACAGATAAGCATGAGCGCACATCATAATGATGCTTACTTAGCACTCCTCTACATAATCTGCCTTTTAAACACAACCTAGTCCTTGTCTTCGGCCTACAATTTTGTGTTTTCTTCCAAATATATAGATAGTTTCCAAATCAAGCTATCAAGTTACCTGGATATAAAATTCAGGGGCAGAGAGGCGGCTTGTGAAAGTGTTCATCCGAAAACATTGAGCCCACTATTTGTCTGAATCTGACAATGAGACCACTGCTAAATCATTTATCGTGATGCCGCCATGCAGTAAGCCTTCCTGTGCTGCAGTGTTGGGATACAGTGAATGCACTCCGGGACCCATTGATGAGAATTACAAACCGGCCCATTTTTGTACTTTTCGTTTGTTCCTGTGAAAGAAAACTCCTGTTTAATAAGTGACAAAAGCACACCTTTATGTAATGGAACAGAAATGTTCCCATCGGAGCAGCAGCTTTGAATCTGTATCAAACATTAAACTGAGCCGTGGGAGGAGTCCGAGCAGTGGGTAAAATTCCACGTAGGCCCTGGCAGAGCTCACAAACACCTTGCCTGGAGGCAACTGGCTTTAAAATGTGGACCTTTTTGTTTTGAAAAGTGACACTAATGGGTATTAATCTTAGTATTATCAAAATGCAACTTTAAAATCAAACAAAAGTCTCCAGTTCTTTACACAATGAAACCAGTTCTTTACCTTTGCCCAGAGTCTTCAGTCTCTTAGAGCATATAGAAGCATATATGGACTGTATGTAGGGGCTGTTCACCCACACAGAAAGATCGTCTTTGTCCATGGGTTACAGTGCTGGTATACATTCAGATAGCTATGAATGCATCGGTGGGCAACGAGGCGTTCAATGTCTTTCCAAGGACACTTACAGGTATGTAGTCTGTGAAAGCCAGGAGCCAAACCGCTCTCTGGGTAGCCGACTGCAGCCTGAGGGACTCAAAAGGTGAAGTGAGGCTAACTGGGAAAAAAAGATTACTAAGGCCCTGTCAATTAACCAGCCTTCTCAAAGTGGAAGCAGACTTTTCTCCAGTGGTGGAATATTACAGTATATTTAGAAGCTCTGGAAGCCTGATGAAAGAAAATATTGAGTGCTGTTAGATTAATGTTACATTAAATACAAATATATGTGGAAATGTGGGGCGTCTTCAGATTTGAACTCAGATAACAGATAAAGTTGCCATCAATTCAGGTTAAACAGGCAGAGTTTCAGTCCCTGTCTAACCACAGGGACCCAACTGTGTCCACAATCTCCATTAAATGACTCCCTGTAAGCTGGATTTTTGCTGGGTCTATTTTAACATCTCAGGCGACTAGAGAGAAAACTGTTTTTCAGAATAGTGATTCATTGCAGTTTGGAGTGAATGGACACAGCCCAGCAAGAGAGTAATTATCATGCTCCTTTGCTCCCTCATGAGATATATGAAGTGTAGCTCTCAATCAAGGTAATTTCAGTGTCCACATAACACCGCTGATTTCACAGCATGAGGCCGTAGGCCTCCACAATTTACGGCTTCACACGCTGAAAGTGAGGCCTGGACACGGCTCTTGTACCTGTAATTCTCCTCCAATCTGGCCCTAAAACGAGCTCCGTGCTGCGTGGCCGTTGGCAGAGTCTTATTTAGATTGTCACTATGGGAACGCGCCGTCTTTGACCCATGGTTACAAGAACAAAGGAGTTTAATCAACATCAACGGACGACGGCGGCCCTCCTCTGTCTAATCCCGGGCTGCAGTTTTGGAAGACCACGCCCAGAAAACTTTTTTCTGTCCTCATTAAATCGTTGGGATATTCAGAAAGCGCTCACTCTCCCGAGAGACACACAGAATAGAATATAAGAACGGCATCGCCTCTGGTGAGCCCCATCTGAAAACAAGCTGCGGAGGCCAACTGTGCTCACAAATAGCCAGTTTCAGGCTTTCCTTGGACCCTGAACGAGGAATGTGGGTAGCATAATAAAACATTTTAAAAAAGCAGTGGGGAGAAGAAACCATTTGTTTCAGGGTCCAGAGTTCACTCAGTTGGTACGGGCGGCCGTGCACTGAGAGCACAGCTTGCCAGCCACAGCAAACAAAGGCTCGAGAGCAAAGCAGGGCCAGGCAACTGCAGCCAGAGACGGTGAGCCGCTACCTAAATATTGACTTTAGGTACATCCCTGCTCTCCACACCTTCTCGATTCTAAAGCACGAGGGTTGAGCGGAACAGAGTTTGCAAAAAGAAAAGCCTGATTCGAACGGTTACTAACAAAGATTAAGGACTAGGTGTTTACGTTATGGGGGGCTCTATCTCTCTACCAAGATTATTTCACAGAATCATTAAAATAAATCATGAATTACAAGAAATCTTTATGATTCTTGTCGATGTTTGGACATTATGACACAGATTGGTTACAGCGTGATTTCCAACTCTGTCTCCAGATTCCTCAGAGTTTATGAACCTCCTTTAAACATCCAGAAGACATAATATGCTCACCCCGGGCATGACGCTCCCATCCTGCTGCCCGCTGTGTAAGCAGCCGTTCGGAATGCAGTTGGTAACACTTGTAAATACTTCTCTAGCAGCAGAAGTCTGGAAAAACTCCGGGGAAATAGCTCACTTTGCTGAACCCTGAGGAGGGAACATGTGAATGCATCTGACAGACGTACTTTGATTTAATTACACCTTTATTCTTATATGTAGTACAACTATATTACAGAGAAAGGAAATTGAGACCAAGTTTTTAGTTCTAAAAGTCCCGGAAGAAGTGAAATCATGACCACAGAATGAAGCACTTAGCCTTGATGACAGACCGAGTTGACCGTGTGTTTCACATCAAGTGCTTACTCAGTGTTAAGATTCTTTCTGTTTGAGGAAATCGATGGACCGTTACATCGTTGTACTGTATTTTTTTCTATGTTTAGACTTGAGGTTGTTTGCCTTTGTGAGTTTCACCTGAAAAGCAAACCAGGGCTTCTGTCCAACAGGTTTTTAAAGGTTTTCTCTTTCCAAACACTTGATTGGCATTAGTGTGCCATTAGCAGGCCCGAGCAAAGCTGAGTGTCTAGATGAGATTCAATTTAATAAGAACCGGGAGTGCAGAGGCAGAAAAATGTCTAAAACCTGCAGGACAGCAGCCCTAAAGGACCAGAGTTTGACACCCCTGCTCTAGGCTCTGATGTGACTTGTTCAGATATCTCATTTTATCTAACCAATGGTCTAAAAGGTTTTCAGAAAGAAATTATGTCTACCCGCCCTTCGGACCAGGAGAGCTGCAATCTCTAAAGAACCACACTTATTCACTTACAAAAATACTAGATGTGAATTGGATTTTAAAAATTGCTGCTGGTTATTTTCCACAAAATGTTTCAGTCGTATCAAATAGCATAACGGGTCCAAAAGCTTTTGTTTAAAGAAAACTACAGCCAACAAGGAAATACAATAGAATTTAGTAACTGCTATTTTTTTTTTAATACTCCAAATGAATCAGTGTTTTGCAAGTTATCCCCTTACACACCATCATGTAAGAGTTTCTTTACTTCTTTTTCTTTCTGTGATCAAAAGATTGTTCTGTGAGGACACCAGTGTAATTATTTTAGCTGCCAGACGCATAGATGTAATAGTATTGTTCTCAATAGTGAGAAAAATAAATGTAGGCCTTGAACAGGGTACAACACACACTGACCTGAAGTTTGATCTAGTTTTTGGTCCTTTATCAATGCCTGCCATGATGCCGAAACACACACAGCCAGCTGGGATTTGAATTATCTGCATTAATGGTGGATGAGTTGTGAAATGCATACATCCAAAGAGAATTTGGATAAAAGAGGTCACGTAATTCAAATTCTGGAAACGCACTTGACCACCTCAAGCCAGATTTTGGTTCAGACAGCCATAAAATTGCTTTCTTGGCAAAGCTCAGCGGCCACAGCAAACAGAAAATGGCTATCTCCCAAAAGGACTGATGTTTTTTTAGACTGTAGTGCAAGTATCTAACAGCAGAACTATTAGTTGATGTGGAGAGGCAATTTAAAATGAGTTGGCTGTCCAGACATTACTAAGGTACACGCAACACAAGTCTGATGATTAACACACAAGTCCAGCAAAAAAAAAAGAAAAAAAGAAAGAAGTTTGAAGTTTAATTCCAGATGTTATCTTAAAGCAATAGAAACAAACTTCATTCCTGTAGACTACAAAGCAGTCACAGTCTGAGATGAAGATGATTTATCCATCATGAGGTGTAGATAAAGGACCAGATAACCACTGTGACCATAAGCTAACTACAGGGAAGTGAAAACTGAAATAAATTTAAGAGCTTGTTCATTTATGCAGGTATTGTAACAATAAGGATGTTTTCCCCAAAAAAGTATACAGCAATTCTCAGTCACCTTGTCTTCCTGAGGGTAGATGTGAACAAATAGGACAACTAAAAACACCGTAATGGGAGAATCTTTGTCAGACAGCATTCGGCGGAAAATCGCATTTGGACTGATCAGGAAACATCAAACAAACTTCAGGCGGCGTCACATGTAAACCTGTTTATTGGAATTAATACGGCATTTCACTGGTAAGACTTAAATAACTTGCAGTTTTGTACAATATCACAGACAGAAAGTGCGAACTCAATCACAACACATCAATTAGCTGCGGGGCACGACACAAAGCACAACAGTTTCGTCAGGTCACGCTGAGGATCATTAGGGGTGCAGCGGGAAGAACAAACCACATCACTTGATTTTTCATGTCCTTGGACAAAGTAAAGAGCTGAGCCACTGTACGTACAGTTAAAACCCATCCACACATGACACGCAAACGCACGCGAAGCCTTCAGCTTCGAGCGGCCACGGCTGGAGCCTGCTGCTGGTCGGAGGACTGGAGCTGTCTGCCCAGGTACTCCCTGTGAGAGAAGCACAGGAGAAGCACACAGTAGGGTCACATTTGTGTTGTAGCTGAGGAGAAGTGATGCAGGTGTTGTCTGAGTAGCTGGAAGCTACTGAGGTAAACTGCTAGAAACAAAGCAGATCTTAAAATGGCTGCTTGTAGCCTCCCAAAAAAAACAACAAAAAAAAACAAGCTGACCACTAGCTGCATGGATACTGTGGCTGTGACTCAAGGGACGTGTCAGAATTGATCTCTTGCCTGTTTTCCTTCAAAATAAAACACACAGAAACACAATAAAACGAGCAACAACTAAGAAACCAAGCCAAATCTTGCCCAAGGCTTTCTGTAAAAACAGAAATAATTTGGTTTTGGGATACTATGACGATGAGCTCAAATGTAAACACCGCTGTAAAAACGCGTAAAAAAAAGAACAAACAAAAAAAAATACATAGAAAGAATAAACTGGCATCTATTCATCTCCATGTCAGACCACCTGCACGCCATCCGCTGTACATTTTCCATTCTGACCGAGTTTTCAACCATTTAGAGCCTTTGTCTCCTTCCACCTGTGATTAATGGAGTTTTTGGGGGTGCTAATAAGACTGTAATAATGGCCAACTATCCCTCGATGCAAGTGGGCTTTAATCTGCTGGCTGTCTGGATGGAATCACAGCCCTTATTATCCCTGAGTATGGGAGCTGGTTTCAGGGGTGCCCCTCCCGTTTACTCTGACCCAGAGGTTACACAGCGCTGAGCCATAAAAACAGTATTCTGAAAGGTCACGCTTCTCCTTCAGGTACGTTCTTGGCAGCAGCACTTTAAGATCATGACACTCCTTATTGGAACCTTTGATATGGGGTGGCTTTCAAAAGCTTAATAAAAGAAAAAGGGAAGATAATATTATGCAATGGCAAGACTATGTTTCCCTTAAAAAGTACAACTTATATGATCATTTCTCTGTGTTCTTCAGCAGATCTGTTACAGTTTTCCAAGAGGGAACAACCTGTACCAGTTTAAATGGCTTGCATTAAGCATAAATTAAGAGCTCAGAAGTTATTAAAAAATAGTTCTGGATGCTTTGTTCATCAGAATTGTGCTGTGAAATGTTTTCTGAACTACATGATGAAAAACAGATTTAAAAATATATATATTTTCCAAACTGTAAGCAGCTACTTTTATCACACGCTATTTACACGGCTTAAACGATGACCAGGCCACTGTGTGGGGATTTACGGGCCAAAGAGCTTCATGCTGCCTGGAACGATTGATCAACCAGCTCTGGACCCCGTAAAGGAAAGTACAAGCTGGTGGTGCGTCCCATAGTGAGGTGAAAGAAATGTGGTTTGATTAATCTGAGAGGTTCTATCAATAGTTTAAAGAAGGGTACGAGAAAGAAAGAAAAGGCAACATCCGTGAAAGCTTCAGTTTAAAAAATCCATTCAGTGAAGCACTTTTATTTCAATTTTCTACTTTCTATTTTGGGGTCAAATTGTCTCGACAAAAATACATTTAGATAAGGCGCATTATGTATAGAAAACAAAAAAGACACCCCGTGTTTGTAGGGGTATTCCATTCAGGCCTGACAACAGCAGTAGGGATTTAGAAAGTGGCTCTTTGAATCTATAACCAAGGTCAATTTAATATTCCAACTATTCTTTCCCTCGCCGCCTGTGGCTGCTCAAAAAGAAGTGTGCTGAGATCTCAAGCAGAGATTTGGATAGTTTGATGACCATAAAGGCCAGGCTACTGAACTAAATTCTACCACAAAGTATATCATGAAAAGGTCAATTATAAGCTTCTGAAAAGAGGAATGTACTTTTGTCTGATCACAAACACAAGAGCAGAACAAAGAGTGAGATAGCGTAAATAGCTGGACGGACTTCAGCAACAAAACCCTCTATACAGATGTGAGGGGCCAAAAGGATGTGGACCTACTTAAAGAACCGGACATTTCAAAGCGGCGTAAAGGACATGGGGACAGACGACAGCGAGCATATCAATCTACAGCGTTGTCATGGCAGCAGGTGCCTATGAAAGTGAGGACAAGAAAAAAGTTCTCGCAGTAAGTACAAGACAATCCACCCAAGGTGACGGCAGCTGAGACGAGCTGCTTCGAATATATCTTTCCTCGGTGGGTGACCTCATCGCAACGAGAGACCTCAGACCACTCCTTCTCCTACAGAAGAATTCACACATTCCTGTTTTCATGGAGGCAACGAGGGGAGGCAGCGGATAATTCGATGTGACGACGCAACCTTGAGACATGACCCACCCTCCGTCACATTACGGTTCCTCACAAAAGAAAAAGTGGAAACGCAGTCGGCTCATGAAAGAATAACTTGCATAAACAGGAAAAAAGCGTTTTCATCATGTTCCCCTTCGAACTCATTTCAAAAGACGCAACAATGGTCGTATGGCTGCGTCAGCACCGCGTGTCGTCGGCAGAGTCTGACGAGGACAGAGTGGGCGAGAGGTATCTCATAAGGAGGGGATGGGAAAGAAAGAACGAGAACAGATGAAAGTCCTCAAATGTGATTTGTACGTTCGGCTTTCAAACGACAAGCTGCTGATTTCACAAAGCTAGGTAGCAAAGTGCGCATGATGAAATATCCATTTTCATATCAGACATAATGAATTCTGTCGCACACTGAATTTTACATTAGCTTTCAAGACGGAATCCATATGCCAGCATATTACCTGCTTTCGCTTTTCTTTTGGAATTTTTGTACGTTTCTCTTCGCTCTGGTCTCATTCTTCCACAATTTAATTCATTTTTTCCCCTTTTTTTCATTCATTACATAAAAAAGAAGCCTTATCCTCTGGAGGAAAATATATGCATATACATCATGCAATCTTGTCCATGAAGTTATCTCAGGGGCTTGTTTTCCTGGAAAATTGTAATCTTTTAAATCTCCTTTTCTGCTTAAACAGTAAAATGGTTTATTTGTTTGTGTAAGATGCTATTACAGATCAGATTAAATAAAGTAAGAACGATACAAAACCCTCTCCTGTGAGTTAAACTGCTCAGCAGGGAAAAACATGGACATTTCATTCCACTGGAACGATCTTTATAGGAGGTACATAACTGGTTTTGCACGACAATATTTTATTTTAAAGCACTGGAGTCTACTTCAGTTGTTGCTTGTGTATTTTTTAGAGTTTCAGGCGGTCCGGTAGACAGAGAGGGTTTGAACTGAGAGCAGACAGGGAGCTGTGTGTGAAGCCAAATAAAGTGCTGTTGGTGACTCTAGAGAGATGATCAGCTTGTATTTGGCCTTAATAATAAACCCAATTTGACAGATGTGGACATGGTGACTACCAAATTCTTTAATCAATACATATTATTTTTAAAATAGTAAGTATTTGGGGATATATTGATATCAGTCACTGGTCTCATCAGCTGTTATATTGCAGAAGTTATGTTTTGTGTGAAAAAACACTCTTTTCACATGGAGGTTACACTCTATGAGCAGAGGCGTCCTTGGTGAGCCTCCGCTCTCACATGTTGGCGGTTCATAAAGAGCAGTATCCTTTTCAGATTTCAGCATCCTGAGGTCGGCATGGTAAACAAAAGTGTTTTTCCATCACTAACTCCTGCTCAGAAACTCATCGGCACGAGACCATTTCAGCCCTCCGTTTTACCTGAGGGCCGTCACACAGAACAAAGTGCCCTGAGGGCGTGCACACTGAGAGAACACTTGGTTGATCTATATTTTCGGCAGAGTCCAAGAAAAATAAATCCTTTAGCAGTATATGGAGATGTGACACACGCCACATCACATACACACATTGAAGGATCTGCAAAAGAATGGTCTCAATACAAATTTATGCTTCTTCTTTTCCTGGCAAGAAATCATTTCATCATCAATAATAACCCGAGCTTGTAAAGATTTTCAGTATTAAAAGTTACTTTATGAAAAATAAATAGTCTCTTAGCCCACAAACAATTGGATTTTCAGCCTTGTCAAGGTTACTTTTTTAACTCTAATCAGCTTTCTTACATATTGAAAAGCAGATGATAAATAACCTGTAATATTAAACTTGTTTCAGGTCGGTAAGGGGCGGACTGACATCACTTAAAAGCTTCAGTAAGCTTTTTCAGTAGACTTTGCATTATTTCAGACACATCTTCTCAGCTTATTCCGATGTTTATTAAACTATCGATTATTTAGGATAGGAGGGGGACTTCTGTGATTTGTAGCTGAACGTCACTTTTACATCAGAGGGAGTTCGTGCTTGTAGCTTCTTTAAATCAAACAGTAAAGTTAACATCAGGAATATACAGACGTGTTCATACCAGTTGTGGACCATCAGCTTCTGCACAGCCAGCAGGGCGTTGTAACGGACTAGCTGGTCCTCGTGGTGCATATGATTCATCACAAGCTGCTTTCCACCCAGCTGCTCAATCACCCTGAGATGGCAGATAATGGGAGAGAGCCTTTATAAACAGAACATGGATGCTATTTTCATGTTTTAGGTCATTCAATGATCCATCACGTAATCTAATGCAGGCCCGCAGACTGTTTTTCTATGCATTTCATAATGGGTCACTGGCCTTGTGAAAGGACATAATACTGGGAAAAGGAACAAAGGGCGGCAGAATGTTTTTGTAATAAAGTAAATGGTGTGACCAGAGAAAAAAATAAAAACCATGTCAACGCACAAAACTTTGCACTTACACTGCTGCATATCATCTTTGTTAGAGTGGTCCGAGGTGCAGTGAAACAGGGAATGTTAACTCGAAAAGTCAATGTATTTTAATGAAACTGTTAATGTCAACCTGTTGAGAAGGAATTTCAACGTGTCACAAAATCTGCTGGGAAACCTGAAGAATGTGCATAAGGGAATAAGACTGACTGAATCAATATCAGGAAGAAAGAAGAATAAATGCACTGAACTGGAGCATTGGTTCAATTAATTAGATTTAACGAAATGATCTATAATTTATGAATTATACCTTGCCTGCAAACTGTCAGAACGTGTGCACATTAAGTTTCCTTCAATTGATTTTCTGTTTCAGATAGCATCGATGTAATAAAAATTACTTTAAAAATGCCGAACTGTTAAAAATCAACCACATTTCTGTAATGCAGAGAATGAATCATTAGCTGTGGTTGGTTTTTAATGACTAGATGAATGTCCCATGTTCACCTGGAGACAGTAATGCTTGAGTGAGTCCTGTTGTCTTTTAAAAATGTGCTTACTTTTTAAAAGGTGAAGACTCTTTTTTATTCTAACTATCCTCTAAATCCAAAGTTTAGCTGATACCTCAAAACTGACTGTTTGCACATGGTTTCTGGACAGGAAAAGATAAAATAATAGGAAAAATGTGGAAAACTATGTTGATTTGAGGACAATTGGTCATCACAGAGGGATAACCAATTCACTTTTACTTAAATGCAATGTTGTCAACTTTGAGTTGTCGACATTTTATCTGTGCTGCATCTTGTTAATGCAGCACCTCTAAGTTTTCCTAATTGAAAATATCTGAATTTTTCATGAAGGCCCTGGTAATGTCACTTAAGCTTTTCGACAGCTAATCAATCAAATGGGCAAAAGCTTTCGCTCTGGTGAAGCGAAATTGTAATGCCATTCAAAACAGAAAAGAAACATTTGTTCGGAGTAACAGCAAAAAGCAGGTTTGATGCAAAATGGGTTAAAGTTCCTTACCTTTTACCACGAGGATAATGTCGAACATATTCTCCAACATCGTGTGCAGCCACTGCTATAACTTGAGGATCATCAGAAACTTCCAACAGCCTTGTCAAGATCCTGAAAGAAAAGACATATGCGTTAAAATCAGGGCGTCTTCATTTAAAAGAACTGGAAACATTTGGTGTATTCTGGCAGGAAAATATTTACCAGGGGTTTTGGAAGTGGAATGTACTTGCTGTAAAGGTTTTACATAACTTTTAAACTGAGGTAATTCCATACTCTTTAGTCTCAAGATGAGGACATGGGCCATTAAGGGGTTAATGGATGCCTGAGCTGATTACAGAGAGGACAGTGATAACACAGAGAGATGGGCAGATTAGGATTTTTACAGAATGTCAATAAGCACACCGCTGAGTGTGACTTGAATAGCAAAGATCCTGGACACAAACTGATGTTTTTGTTCGCTTGTTATCCAAATCCTCAGAATGGAGAACACACATGCGAACTCACCAGACAGGATGCTGGGCAGCAGTTTTAAGACTATTCCCCAGCAGAGGTGTTAAGGGAGAACAAACTATGAGCTAAATGTTCTGCATTAGGATTTTGCCACACCATGAATGTCTGGAGGCAGTCGAGATATTGAATTTACCACAGGGCAAAGTTACTTTTAGATTGATCCCTCTGAGTGCTGGAGGTAGTAAATATTTTTTGTATCTGCACAGAAGGGATAGAAGATGATTCTAGTTTGACTCTTGTACATTTTTTCTAAATCTTAGAAAATGGACAAACACAAGAAATACTCAGAATTTTGACATGTATAACAACCAAGGACTTGCATGTAGGTCAATTTAACCTCTGTGCTGACAGTCTGAATGCAGACAGGATAAAAGCTCCAGAACATTTTCAATTCTCAAGGCAACAACCCACGGATGGTTCCCGAGCTTAAATATCTAGCATATTTAACCACCACACATTAATACCATTAATCTAATTTGTTATTTATTTTCTTCTCTGCATGGCGCTCTCCATATGACAACAAGAAATAAACAGAAAAAACATTATTTTCTAAACTTATTTGGCAATAAGACGGGTAAGCAATAATATGATAAAGTTTGGCATTTCCTATAAATTTCTAATGTTAAAAAACAACGCTAACCAATCTGATTCAGTCTTGATATACTTAAATAGATTTGGAGAGAATGACACAACATAAGAATAAAACAAGTTTAAAAAACAATTACTGGTGATCTCTATAAAATAGTCTTTAAGAACATTTCAGGCAAGACATTTTTTAGCTTCCATAGATTCCCAATGAGTTAATTTGTTAAGTCTTTTATTATTCTTTTAAAAGTGTCAGGGCTGTAATAAATACACGTTTGAAGAGTTAGGCAGAACCTTTTCTGTCTCGCTGTCCAACAGCTTTAATCTTACTTGAGGAGCTCATAGTTCTTCTCATTCAGGCGGACTGCGTTCTCCCGCCAGAACTTCTCGGACTTATGCACAGGACTCCACTCCAGGCGGCCAGACTTCAGCTCGGAGCTGTACTCATCGAAAGAACTGGGGAAAAAATACAAAGAGAGCACAACTGATTTTAAAAAACACAAACAAAGACCACAGCCCGAACTAATAACAGGTTTCTAAATTTTGAAAAATAAAAAAAGAAGGAACTTTCACCCACATCATAAGAATAGTGAGTTGAATGAATCAGTGGAAAGTGCAAAGATCTAGAGGTCATCCGTGCATGTAATCACTGCAGCACTGACAATTACTGCAGTATTCACAGCCACTTCAGATAAAAATGTGCCTGATTAATGTACAAAACTATAATATCCTCTCTCCTTATGAGCACTTAGTTATACTCTACAAAACACAAATGAGAATTACATACAAAGCAGAAGCCTTTGTTTACTGATAGTGATTGCATCCTATTCATGAAATGGTGTCCAATGGATACCTGAGATCCTGCACACTCTCTCCCAGCCTCTCAAGCAGGAATTTGATGTCTTCAGTGATGTCTTCATCGTCATACTTCTGCTGCTCAAGGTTTTCGAGCTGCTTCAGCACTTTGCACTGAATCATGGCCAAAGCATATTCCTGGCGGGTCTCCCTCTCAGCAGACTTCTCCAGGAGATTCTATCGATGAGGAAAAGATGAGTATAAATGAGCTAATAGCTACCGGACCAACTTTTCCGTTGAGGGGTTAGATATGTGCAACCTGAGCTTGAGCTAAATGAATAAATGCTAAGTCTAACTAATCACAAATGAGGAAAATTATCAATCAGGAGAAATAACCATAGAAGTTATGGGATGCGTTTGTGGTTACTAAACTGTATGAAAAAGTACACTAAATTGTTAATTGAAGGCTTTAATCTGGAGTCTGGTTCAGAACAATTTGGTTTGGCAAAAATCATCTATAACCCTTACCACACAGTTCGTTTTCAGATTGAACACATGTAATTGAATCTAATCCTGAGCGCAAAATTTGGATGGTCAAAGGGCAAAAGCAGGGCGTATGTGAGGAAAAGGTGAAAACAATGCTCGGACTAATGGTTTGGCCTGCAACACCTTTCAGTGTTCAAGCACACTGTAGGGCAGAACTGAGGCTCCTCTGTGTGGTCTGTGTACATCTTGACAACACAGGTGTCCAATCACAACCTGGAAAGAGCTCATATCACTAAATCCTTTTGAGAAGGCAGACATCTGGATGTTGAAGTATGCAATTTCAGGTGCTGTGAGCTGGAGGGGAAAGAAGCAGCTCCCTAACAAGAATAATATGATCAAGTGTTGTAAAAGCTGTTGAAGCAAAGTCTCTGAACAGTGCTCTAAAATCTCATCCTGGGGGGAATAATAAAGAGAATTTTGTAAATGAAATTTGCAGGGCTACTATTCAAAACCTGAGTGGACTCTTATGTGTGTCACAGACGGCAGACTTCGGACTAAAATCTAAAACAAAAATTGCTTTCTAAAATCTGCATAAACAATAAATGTTCTGGTTACAACTGGAGAAATCAATGTAAAAAAAACACGCATTTCTTTAGTCTTGGATGAATATACTATAAAAAAATAATACACAAAAAGAAAGAACATTAATTGAATAATTGTTTGTTTTGTTTGTTTGACTTTAGTCTTGGATGAATATACTATAAAAAATAATGCACAAAAAGAAAGAACATTAACTGAATAATTGTTTGTTTAAAGCAAACACTGAATAAACTCTGTATGGAGACATGTTGAAGGACATCCAGATGGTGTGGATAATTTAAGTCACTGTGCTTGTCCCGGGCGGTGAGAGGACTCATTTGCATAATTAGGCCATTTGGGAAAACAATAATAACCTGCAAAATAATGTCAACAACTTTGTAAAAGAAATTTGTAGAAAATGTCCCTGCATAAAATAATCCTGAGTTAAAATTACAGTGGCACGTCGGAGGTCCTTTGGGTGCGAGCAAAACAGTAAACTCTCCTTAACGTCAAACACTAAATGTCTCCTAGGAAAGCTCGCTCAATGTTTAAACTCTTTAGGCTCTCCCTTTGCTGCTTGCCATTGCTTTTAATTAGTTGTACTGGAGCAGTCACACCAAAATAATACATAGAAATATATATTTTTTAAAAACAACAGGATCCTCTCAATTGTTCACTGCTGCATAAGAGGCGAGTCTAAGACACTTTGGATATAATTAAAAACCAAGAACACAGGAACATTAAAAAGGTCATCTTCCTTGGTGCAACGCCTCTGCCAATAAACAAAATTCTTTTTTGTCAAAATGATAAAGAAAGCTTGTGTATGATGAACAAAGACGTTGTTTCAGCCAGGGAACAACAGCTGAGAAACATCGATTTCAAACTCCCTGAAAGGAGGTCTCAGAAATTCTTTCCTTAAAAAGTAAGATCGAAAATCAGCTTGGCATGAGCTCATGTTTCAAACATGTAATCAGTACCATTTATCTCACCATTGTGCACGGGGCAAGGAGGCTGAGCCGGCCTTTCATTTAAAAATCCATATTTTCTTCTGGGCTACAATTCCCTGACTTGAGATGAATCTTTTGTGTGGTAATCAATATTAGGAGTACCGAGGGTGGCCTGGTACCACAGACTGTCAAGTGGACAAATGAAATTATTTAATGCAGATTATTCTTTTTGGCTGAAGAATATTTAACAAACTGTATATTATAGATAGTTTCACATGCCCGTTGATAGTTAATTATGAGCACGCAATCGATTTTTATCATTTCCTTCAGCACAGCATATTCTGCCTTCTGCATTACTTGGTAATTATATAATTGATTTTTGTGCATTTCCCAGATTCTCCAGACGTGCACCAGTGTCCTGTCAGATTTACTAACTTCTTGTAGTTAAAAGCCACCTTGGCGTGTAAAGATAAATGGGGCTTTGGGCATTAATTCAATCTTGTCAACACATAAAGTAATTTCATTACATAGTAAAAACACCAAACAGCAAAGTAAGTTCAACACAGCTCTTAGCACTGCATTAAACATTCACCACATGTTTGGAGCAATCACAGAAGGGAGCGAAATGGGAAGCATAATCATAAATCATATTCATGCTTCTCTTATGGGACTGGCTGTTTTACAGGCTGCCTCATGTTGTTTTAGAGATAGTGTGTCAGTTTCCTCTTGTTTTGAAAAAGCACAGCAAATATGAGGAGCAATACTCAAAATGCAGTTAAAGAAATAGAAAAATACTGAAGGGCTGTTTTCAATCAGCACAGAAGGAGGGGGATGTTCCATATCTCTCCTTCCAGGGAACAAAAGTAGAGATGTGCTCTTCATATAACCAATGTAAATTATGTATAGAATTTATTTCTATGTGTAACTGTATTATATTTGTTTCAAAGAAATGTAGGAAAGATGACCAAAGACTCACAAATGAATCATATTCAAGGTACAGCATACATGGTGAGATTAAAATGGCACGTTTTCAAGTTCTTTGATGAACTCAGACCTCACCACCACCATGTTGCCTGGAAACATACAGGAAACCTTTTCATGCACCTTTTAAGATGACAGAACCAGAGCTTGGGGGCAACTTTGGAAGAGGAAAAACCACATTTTAAAATCTTTAAAACACTGTCCATTTATATTCAGTAGTTACAGCGTAATGCCAGTATTGATTTACAGCCATGTCTCTTTGCACTGGGTAACTGTGAGTCCAACATTTACTATATTTCAGTTTCTCCAACTGAACAGAGAGGAATGTGTCACTTGAGCTTCTAAAGGTTCTACCAAACTAACAAACAAAAGGCAATATTTGTCAGTTTGGTTCTGAGCAGGTAGGATAAAGTGGATTTTTCATTAGAAACAGCTGCCTGCTGTGGCAGAAAATAAGTATCAGAATGGGTGAGAGTGAAACAGAAAAACAAAAACAATTAATCACATTTGTGTTTTTAAAATGGCAAGGGAAAAGGGACCTATCTTTGCAGTAAACAGTGCAGTGTCCTTGGGCCTTTTTTAAACAAAAAGTGGCATTTAACAGTCAGGAAAAAAAGAAAGTGAGAAATTCTCCACTAACCCTGAAGGCAGCAAGAATGATACGAGTGACCTTCTCCTTGACGGACTCCTGCAGGATGTCAGACAGGGCTGGCACTACATTGTAGCGTCTCAACTGTTCACAGAGCTGAGGACTAAAAGCCAGGAGCCACACACAGAAGATCATCTGGTACTGGAGCTGGAAGCCACACTTGTTGCTCAGCACTGCTGTGATGCTGAAACAGGAAATAACTGAATAAATCAATCAATAAACGTAACACAGGAAATAAGAGCAAAGTGGTGGCAGGAGGCATCGCATTTACATCTAATATCTGCTGACTGAGATGAGCTTTCACAGCTGTGTACATACACACTCCACCTCCATTATCACTGATGACAGTGAAGAATGAAATGTTCACAGAGTCTTCAGGTAATGGACTGGAGTTACTTAAAATGCAGAGTACAGTTCCGACAGCGACTCAAATTTGTTGAAATGACGGTTAAGTGCAGAGATGTGGATCTTACACATGTATGAGAATTACCCAACATTATGGAGTGAGGCTGGTTTTACAAACCCTCTTCTGTACAGAATTTGCAGAACCACGTGAAAATGGTAGGGATGAATAATTCCAATGCACGTCCTTTTGAAAATGTCCAGACTTTTCAGCCTTCAATTCTTTTTGTTTAATGCTTAGTGCTGAAAAACATCTTTATTGCTAAATCCAATCTTTCAACAACATACAGTGTTTATGGAGAATCCAACTAGCGTGTAAAGGTCCCAAACACAATTATTGTAATCTTTCAATTTTGTTAGACGGTAAATACCTGCAGGAAACTTGTACGCAAAAGAAAACATCATCACTCACCAGTTGACTCCATCAGCCTCCACCCAGGCAAACCGATATTCGTTGACCCGAAGCATCAGCTGAAGGCATCCGGCCACACACTGAACATACTGAGAGCTCTGAGAAAGGCAGACACAAAATTCATTTTAAAGTCAAGAATGGGCCTACGGAGGAAAACAACAAACAAATTGCTGAATGAGCGAAACATCAAGTAGCCCACGAGCAAAGAGAGCACATATAAGAGGATCACTTCAAACCTTGCATTACGGTCCCATGATGTGAGGCAAGGCACATGCAGCCGGTCATATTCACACGCTAACACATGCTAGATCACACACACACAAACACACATACTCGTTGCACATAGAAACAACAGCAGGGTAAACTGTCCCATCACACCTAAGCGAAACAATGTTAAAAGTGAGGTTAGAGTGGCGGAGTCTGAGAGGAGAAAAAACAATCACATTAATCTGTTAATTAAAAGAGGCTGAATAAAAGCAAAAGTCCAGCAAGAGATTCAGGCAGCAGTGAGGACAGAGGAGCACAGAAGCAGGAGTTTCCTAAATGAAAATGCAGAGGGAGAGGAAATGATAAAAGTTATTAAGGTAGGTCTCTTGGACACACTCAGAATAATTGCACTTTGCTTGACAAAATATGCCATATAAGATGGTAGGATGCTGCTGCTGTGCAAATGCCATATCAATTTTCTCTATTCTCACTAATGTTTGAGTAAAACCCTTTGTCATGCGCTTTCAGCGTTAAGGAGAATTGGATTGTGCCATGCATATTCACTTGAGATAACCAGTGGCAGCAAACACCATGCCTTCTAAATGGAGAACTCGCTCCAAAACTATTCGTGTCAACAGCCTCGTGTCTCCAACCATCTGGAATTGATAATGCAAAACTGGAGTGCAAAGATAGAATGGGAGAGAGGTTGTGAGGGCAGAGATGGTGTTAAAGTTCAGTCACCGTTGACAAATGCCAATTTGCACAAACCCGGCCTCTTTCTCCTTTTCCCCCCTTTCTGGGGTGACCGAAGAAGCACTTCACACATACTCACTTCACCGGGGGAAATAGTTCCTGTTCCTGTGCCTGATTCTGGACCTGTACCATGAAGATTCTAACGAGAAATAAACAAAAGAAACAGGTGCAGAGATGTTCACAATCCATCGCTTCCAGCCAACTTTAGTTGGCAGAAAGCCACTCAGTATGTGTTTGGACATGAATACAATTCAGGGACAGCGGACACCCACTAATTCCCGCCTGGCTGTTGAAGAGGGAAGTTAGTAACAAATGCATTTTATGAAAGTAGTTTAGGAAAATAACTTGCAAATATATGAAATGAAAAGAGACTTCTGTCTAATCAGGAGGTGGGAGGGAAAGAAGACATCAATATGCTGCCGTTTTATCATCCAAATCTTTAGTGCATACAGCTGTCAAAGCAAAGCCAGTGCCTACTGAGCCGCTGTCATAATACTTTCTCAAGGTTAGACAAACCTCCAAAAACCCAACATGAATGAATAAAATTCAGATACGGTTTTCCTTTTGTGCCCAAACCACAGATGGCAAAAAAGGAAACGTGAATTGAAAAATAAATTTATACTTTTGGCTTTTATAATCTTTAAGAAATTAAAAAAAAATTCCTTATGAGTAAAAGAATAAAGAGTCTACAGATCATTGTCAGAGAAATGAATAACTTGTGATTTAAAAAAAAAAGGCATTATACATTATTCATCTAAATTTGTTTAGAAATATCATAAAGAGAGAAAAAGCTTTCAATAAGCATCTAATTGAAGAGAAATGTAGAAATTCGAATGACCTTCCCTGTTTATAAACAGCTGCACCGCACTGACGTGCTCTCATAGAGAGACAGAATAAAAAATAACTAAAATAAAAACAACACTGAGCTGTGCATCACACAGAAAGAAACAGAGTGATTTAACAGGAAGTGAATGGCACTCTACACAGCCTCACCAGGAAGCATCTCAATAGCTAAGCTTGTTCAAAAACATATTTTTCAAACAGAAAAAAGAAAAAAATCGAAGAAGGCACCTTTACAGCAAAGTTTTGATTCCTGTACCTGTGAGCTGAGCTGACTTTTGATCCAGTTGAAGTAGTAGTTCAGATCGCTTCCCTCCATCAGATCACGGCCCCAGGCAGCCAGCTTGGCAATGATTCTTGCTGCCTAATGTAAACAAATTTAAACGAGATTTTACATTTGCTCCACTTGTGTCTGACAACTTTACAGCCAGGCCTCCACAGATGCACAGTTTAGAGCTACCATATATACACTACTGCTCATTATATTGTCTGCAGTGACAAACATGCCCAATAACAAGTATGTAAAATACAACCACTGTGAAACTGAACACCCTTTCTTGCCAGCAACAGTGGTTCTGTTTTACTACTATGAGAGAGTACCGTGATAAGAAAAAGCTTCAGGAAAACTGTAACTTTATTGTTTTTAAAACACTTTAAACATCAAGATTCCTAAACAAATCTGTAATCCATCCTGAATATATATAGAAGCAAAAAGCATGAGCCAATGACCAGGTCAAGGTTAATTGGTCCCTGTACCCCTGATGAGACAAAAAAACAAAAAACTAATTCAATACTCCAATTTCCTCCAAGCTGGGAGGAGTCGTGTAGAAAACACTGAGGCTTAAATTCAAAAGCAAGACTCAGTATGACACTTGGATTGAGTTAGGTGCTGGGTTACAGACTTGAGGTCACATCAGGCCCACCTGCTGGATGCCATCTGTCTGGCATTCTTAATTGGGCCATGTGCACCCTGTCATAGTACTAGAATTGTCATTAGGTGGTCATACTTGAATTGAAAAGGCTGGCACAGAAAGGTCATTACGCTAATTGCTTGTTTTTGTTGGAAAAGAGGGGAAAAAGCTGTTTTGTAAGAAATTATTGATGCTGTGCTATGATTAGAGGTATCTTTTAAAATGTCAGGGGTGTGAAAAATGTATTGAAACACAATCTCACACCACAAAATGTGTTTATTTATTATTTTCAGTACTGAATGTCTTAAAAAACAATACATTTTCCCAACTGGATGCCTGCAAATGCACACAAAGCAATCAAAACAACATCTTATGGTCACTATTGCAAACAAAAAGAAAAAACAACTGTATCCTTCCACAGAACCCATCGACTGACCGGTTCACAGGATTCTGAGTAAATAAGAGCAAATCACGTCTAAAAGCCTAGCCACAATGTGAAAAAAACAGTGGAGACTGTTGGAAATTCATTTCTCACTAACTGAAACAACATACAAGATTGACCTTGAAAATATCTGCTGGTGATGGAGGATAACAAAAAATCTATATCTACGGGAAAGACAATAAGTGTACTGAAACACCCAGTATTGGCTAAATGGTCTGTTAAAGGTCATCTCCTCTTAACAGGCATTCCCTTAAAGGTTTAAATAAATGTATCGATAAATAAAACATGTTTTCCTAAACAGTACTTTGGAGGGAGAAAGAACTACAAGAAATGAGTGTAAACTATATAACTAACCTCATTAATTTTCACAATTCTATAATATCAAAGTGAATAAGTTCAATTTAATATTTTTGAACTGAACTTTACTGAAATCAAATTATGAAAACTGGCCCCTAAACATTTAAAGAGACATCGCCCAAGTCCAGACACTGACAGCACAATCAAGTTGTCTGTCTGGATTTAGGTCTAAGGAAAACTGAAGAGGTTTTAGCTTCAGCAATGATTAGGTAGAAGATTCTTATCACCCACAAAAACACTGGCACCCAAAATTTTTCAACAGAGCATTTCCTGGTTATTCCTAGAAAACATCCTACTGCCGTGTCATCTCCAAGTGAACACCCATTTGAGAATGTGACTCATCAGTAAAACTGATCAGTGCTCCTGTTGTGATTTTCATTTTCCCATTTATGCCCCTTTAGGCAAGGAACAGATGTGTCAGCACCGATTTTGCATAATAATGCACAGCCTGTTTCAGCTTCACACCCAGAAAGCTGCTATGCACATTTTGTTTGGACATCTTTCTATCACAGGTGGTGGCACTGTTTGCAGAAACTCCTCTGTGACTGCACCACAAGGCCAGCCAAACACATCAATGACATTGCTGCCAGTTCACTGTTTGACTCCTTTAACAGGTCCTAACCATCACATTCAATGGGTAAAATCCAAAGAAATGTCTTTTTTCTCTATTAGTAACAAGATTAATTATCTAGAACCAACTCACTGGTGCCCCTTTAATAATCTATAAGTAATTAATTTCAGGCGTCGGTGGTTTTTAAATGTTGTGATTGATGAGTGTGCGTTTGATCCTCATAATAAACCCATTACATGTGATGGCTGCTTCTTGAAAAGACTGGATTTTAGTACGTTTAAATCTAATACTCACCATGTGTACAGTAAAGAGGTCTTGACGATTCAGCATTGGAAGGAAGTAGGACCAGGCAGTGTTTTTTGTCTTTTTGGCATAGTCGAAGAAGATGCTTACTCTCTGATGGTTCTCCTGAAGGAGAGTTAAAGCAAAAACCTGGATGAGCACTTAGAAAATATGCTTGGATAAAAAGTGACTGTATGCACAATAATTCCTGTTTTTTTTCAAGGAAATGTATAAACTGACTGAAATAGCAGCACTTTGAATGGATGGAAAACTCTGAATGAAAATGGTTCTTTCATCTTATTTGTCAAGTGCTTGTGGTTGTATTTTATACCTGTAGAGTGTCATCAATCAGAGTCAGTATGTACTGAACCGTCTGCTCCTTGGAGATGTGGGCCATCAGGTTCAGAAAAGTCTTCGCACACTGAGCAAAAAAACACCCTTGTGAAGAATGAGAAATTCACACAACCTTGTTTTCTTGCTTTACTGCCTTGTATTTTTAAATAATAATACATTTTAGATCAACTAAACAGAAGCTGATGGAAGTGATTTAGCAGAAAGAAAAATAAAACTCTTAGTCTCCTTCAAAAAGTTAACATGAGAAGGTACTGAGGATAATTTGTATGTTATGTCCTCATATTGCCACTGTTTCTTGTAAAGAGCTCAAAGACTTCTTACTGTGGGTTATTTGATGTGATTTATAGGCTACTCTAACTTTTAAATAAATCTGTTAAGTAATGGCATGGCAGGCTTTAAATAAATAAGTAGTTGAGTGCCACTGAAGATATGAAAATTCACTGATAGTGTACATGGATTTACCTGATGTCCCTCATTGGTCAAAATAACCTGCTTTTCCTCAGAGTTGGCCACCTCAAACTTCTTGATGAACTCACAGTCCTCACTAGAGATCATCTGACTCCTATAAGAAAATAAACAAATACAGTGTTATTTTTTTGCATGTATCTTTAAACATCTGAGACATTCACCAAATGCTTAAAAAGGAGTTTTCAATTAATTATCATTAAAAATTAAATCCCTTCCTTCACTCTTGAGGCATGATAACACCATTGCTGTGTGTCATTAACACAGTCACTGCAACTGGTCACTATCAAGATGCCTTAAATGACAAGAGATAGCTTATACAAAAGTAAACCAAGATGACATCTTACAAGTTCTTGTCAAGAGAAACATGTCCATAGGTCTGTATGGGTAGAAATGACAGAACTGTCATGTTTAGAGAAGGGAAATATTCATTAGGAACATTATCCATATATTTATTTAGGGCACATATGTCAGAAATCCTACACTTAAACAGCTGGGTCAAAAGAGGAAGTATCACCCCAGACAGTGAATCATAATCCAGGAAGAATAGCAAAGTCGCTTTTAGCTTACTTAGACTTAAGGAGTAAACACATATCTCCATTATTTCCAGATCATATTAACAAAGGCTAAATCGAGTAAAAGGTGATCCAACCTTAAAAGTAACATACTGACAATTATACGGTAGCCTGCCCCCTAAAATAAACTTTTTACATGTTAAACTTAGTCATCAAAATCTATGCATGACAAGGAACAGACTTCCTTTAAAATAAATAAATAACTTGGGCACATTACTGATTTTATAGTCTAGTATAGTAAACCTACTACTTATAACTCAAAAGCAAGAACAAGTTTGAATATTTTCCAGTGGAAAAAGTTTGAAATAATATATTTTATGTTTATTTCACTGAAATCGACAAGTACTTACATGACATACAATGAAGTAGATTTCATAATAGGTATGACTTTAAGTTAATGCATGTGAACTTACTGCAGATAGGACTGCCAGTTGACCAGATTGGCCCGGACCTCAGCCGCCTTTGCAGCGATGATATTGGTGGGGACGGCAGCGTCCACTGCCCCGCGGATATCCATTCTGATCTATATCCCCTGATGTATATGTCTGGATAAAATTAACTCCTGGAAGGAAACAATTTACGTTCACAATCTGAGAAAAGGGAAGGACTGGTTTGAACCTTACTTTGACAATTTACCAAAGCTGAAACTGAAGAACAAACTACATGTGTGTAGTGTTAGGTATAAGCTGCTAACTGCATATAATACTGAATATAATTAGCATCTGTCAGTACTTAACTGTCTTCCGTGTTCGCATATGCAGACTATGGTTCAAATTACTTTAACTCGTTTAAATCTGTATTCATGTGTATGCTAATCCAGAGCCGTTCAACAGCAATGGAGCAAGCTAACGGCAGTAGGTCATGTTAGCTAACTGGCTTATCCTAATGTCACGATTCTTAAAGTTAGGTCTAAAAGACAGGTGCTGGGAAATACACACTGGCTGTGGCACCACAGTGTAAATACACCTTATAAAGATCCAGCACAAACAAATCTGTCAAATATAACAAAAACATTGATATTCCCACTGTTGGCTCAAAGCTAGCTTGGAAATAGTAACAGATGGCTAGGGATGCTAACCGAAAAAAGCGATGCTATTTTAGCTTCAAAGGCATTCTGTAACCCGTCGAAATGACAAGTATAAAGATGATAATATAACAGAAAGTCAGTTTTGGGGAAAAAGATTCATTTAGAAAATGAAACTCTACACGAGAGAGCTGTTGTACTTACCAAGCCACAATGCTGTGCTAACAGCTGACAGAGACGATCTGTCATGTGACGGTCACCCGGTCACATGCACTGCTCCCCCTCTCAAGCGGAAGGGCGAGGAATATTCTTTTTAAAATAAACACCAAACATAAATCAAAGTAAAATGCATTTTGATAAGTAACAGTTACATTGGGCAAAAATTAGGGGCAGCTACTAGTTATTACTCCATAACTGCAGAAGATGTAAGGATCTTGATGGCATAATAAAAAGTTATAGCACTTTTTCTCTTGGAGGGGGAAAGTCGGTTTTTCCTCATTATATAAGATTTACCCCCATGGTATTGTGAACAAATGAAATTTTACTCATTTCTAAAAAGAATTTAGTCATTTTCAGACTGCACTTTAAAAGGAATGTATTAGGGAAAAAAAAACATTTGCCCTTGAATTATGAGGTGTAAGAGATAGTCCAAGTGCCTTGGAAAGTCGTCATATTCTTATGTAATTGTGCCACTATTCTTAATTCAGAGCAAGTTCTTTCTCATTGTTTGTTAGCTCCCAGAATAACCCTGGACTCATCTTCAAATGAAGATTAAAAAGTAAATTAGGTCTGAATAACCATGCCAATATTCAGTATTGGTTTGTGATTATTAAAGTACTTTATAAACTTTGATGGATATAGTTGTTTTATTAAAGCAATTTCAAATTCTTTTAAAGCAATTTCCAAACAAAAAAAGTGGGTTCAAATCAGTAACAGACATAGTGACAAATGAACATCTTGAATATCTGGGTGAACTATTTTGGGAATACGCCTCACTTTGATTAAGATGACTGATTATAGTAAGCTTTGATATTGTGCTATGGTTTGTTTTAACGTTTGTTTAAATGATAATGATTATGACGGGATTTTTGTTTATCACGGTAAGTCTGAAATGAACCTAAAATGATAAAAACTCATCAACAAGAGTTGTCTGTAATACTGCATACAGCCACAGTTATGCTGATGCATTTATATATAATACGTGACATTATAATGTTTTGTCCTCTGAAAGGTTAATTAGTAAAACACCCTAATTTACCACTACTACAGGTGAGTCCATCACCAAACATATACAATCAGGAATGATCCCATGCTTGTCACCAGTCTTCCTCTCTGCCCATCGAGCTCAGACACTAAGACCTCCGGGCTTAATCTGGCCTAAGCTGGTGAGACGCGGTAAAGCATAGAGGAATCAGGACTGCATTCAGTGGGAACATTGTCCTAATCCCCTTCTGCCCTCTCCTTTGTAAACACTCTTCGTTTCCCCCTAGGTCAATAATGTTGTATTCCTACTTCTCCAACTCTCTGCCACAATGAGCTTCTGTCCAGATGCCTGGAGAACATAGAGGGAAGAAAAGGGACTTGTGGATTTCTTTATTATTTCAAACAGACTTCACGTGGTGAGTGAGGCTTCATGGTCGGAGCATGCCATGTGTTAGTGCGGTGAAGAAGTGGGAGATCAGGCCCACGTCCGTGCTGCAGGGGATCAAACACACCAGGGCCCTGATGTGGCAGCGGATACGGGGACTGGCCCGGGCCTGTCGGCATAGCGTGGGGTACCACGCAAATTACAATGGCTCGGACAGAGAAGAACAGGAGATGGTGTGCCTTGAGGTATGTACATGTTGTCTATTACTATAATTAATATCATTATACCTTCCACACCCGGAACTCATCACTGTGTATTACTTCAGAGCAAGCTTTAATGACACAAACAGAAAAACAGTCACTGTTCAATTCAGTGTAAGACTTCTAGCCCATGATATTTTAGTGTAATTTTATCAAAAAATAATTTCTAACATACTTCTTCTTTATGTCTTGCCTGTTAGTCTCAACACTACAAAGAAAAATCTATATAACAAAATTAGAAAAAATCAAAAGCTAAAAATGTTCAAATGAACAGGAAGGGCTGATGCTCTGAACCCAAACAGTGACCAATACCAGTGCAGTGAGAAGTCCTCAACACTCACATTTTCTTCTTGTTAGTAAAAACCTGCTGACAATTAAAAAAAAACAAAAAAATTTTACACTATTTCTTGCTGTTATTGTCAGAGCTGCTTGAGCCATCCATTCCTTTGAGCCAAACTTCTATTTAGAGAACAACTTCCTGTCTGAATGAAGCCTAAGAAGATTAAACAAAGTTATTGGGTCTGAAAATAGTGTGAGAAAGTTTGTTGGGAATCTAGATAAGTTACACTGTCAAACAAAATACTCAAAATTAAGATCCCAGTCCAACATTCATCAGGGAGCAGCAAAGTTAGAGGTTTGCTAATTTGACTTTGTGTGGAGTGTGAGAAGTCAACCATTCCTGGTAAAGGGATAAATAAAGATTTCCAGCAGCTAACTGTAGTGAAAGCTGTGTTGCTATTTATGGACAGGAAAGGATTGTAAAAGAGCTACAGGGACTCAAGAGCTGATTCTAGATGTGACAGGGGGGTCAACCAACACAAGAGACAATTTAGGTTAACATATGTTACACAATGATTTGTGACCAACTAGCAGAGATTAAGCTTGATCTATCATGACATTTCGCACCGTAAATATGAATTAAAATGACCGCAGTACATGCTTTAACACATCTGTGACAGAACAAAAGCAAACAGTGGAATTAGACAAGTGGACATTTACATCTCACCTTAAGTTGATCAATGAAAACATTATTTATTCTGGTTTTTGGGGTTTTAAGAAATAATGACTCAGATTAAGGTTGTTTTTCCTTGACAGGTGTTTTCAGCTGTAATGTCTTGTTAATTCACCATTCTTTGGGTGTTTAAGTTCTCCCCTTGATCCAAAGCCTACACATGAAATCTGCACAGTGAGATAAGCAGGTCACTTTGACCAAACTTTAATTTTGAATGACTGTGATTGAGTTTACACTAAACTTTACCTCTCAGAATTCTTCTTTCAGAATTCTTCCTCATATACTAGGGTCTCATTCCATTGTTGATTTTGATTGAGAATGTAGTGTAATTTTGCATTTGCAAGCCAGAAGAAGGTATATAAGTAATCATTTATGTATTTTATCCATCCATCCATCCATCCATCCATCCATCCATCCATCCATCCATC
>JABUIW010000217.1:3326289-3360393 GCA_013363375.1 Menidia beryllina
CATCCATCCATCCATCCATCCATCCATCCATCCATCCATCCATCCATACATCCATACATCCATACATCCATTATCATAACCGCTTATTGCCTCATTACTTAGTTTGTGCAATGTACTTTAATGGAATTTAATGTGATAATACATGACAACATAGATGTAGAAAAATGCTGTCCATCTTTTAAACGAATAGATTACATCACTAAACGTAGTCAATTATGTACGTTTATTATCAGTTTAGTGTTGATATATTTATGTAATTTTCTCTCTTTAATATTTTTTCTTTCTGTCCATTTCAGTTTTGTGAAATATGAAGTACCAAAAATCAGCTTTTTCATTGACAACTGTAACATTTGCAACATTTCTTGGAAGAGGATGCTTACAACATTGTAGCATGATATAGTGCACAGAATTGTAAAACATATATTTGTCATGTATTAGTAAAAAAAAGTCTCAAAATTGGCTCCATAGCAATATGCTTTTATTCATTCTTGACTGAAGACCAGCTGTCTCAAGTTGAATTATCAATATATTGAAAGTAAAAACAAAACATCTCATCACTCTATAACATTATTACAAAGATAAGACACAGAGTCTGACTTTTACAGTACAAACAGCAACTTGTATAACACACCTTGGGGAAAAACACAGCAATATTGGCAAAGAGAATGATGTTGCTCATGGTCTGTGTTCATGTTTCCTCCTGTGACTGCATAATCTTCACCTTCAAAGTGCTCACAGAAGCCATGCATTATCTCTTGAAATGTTAATGTGACACTCCCTCCCCAGTCCCTCTCCTCGTGTTGAGCTCCTGTGATTGAATATAAAGTTAATTCTCTCTTCCTTTAAGCTAGGCAGTGATTTGAATCCTCTTAATCACACAGTGAAAAGACTTTCCTTGTCCTGTCACACAGTTCCATCATCTACTTTGTCCTTTTTGCCTTGGGTTTTTCCGGTATCAGTTCACGCCCTCAGAGGGAAAAGTGTCTGCTCATCAAATCACAGCAGCATAGATATCAATCATCATTGGCATGTGTATGTATCAATCTCACAAACCTATTTGTGGGCCTGTTGTTGCATAAGAGGACATGGGGAGGTGTTAAATGAAGTGCTGGGGAGACAGTCTTTATCTCTTTGTTTTTATCTCTGAGGAATAGTGTACTCGTGCCCTGGACACTCCGCTTTGAAACACTCTCAGACAACCATTCATCTGGGCTGGAAGTCAATCTATTCCCACCCCCCAGTTTTGACTAGATAGCAGATAGGATTAATTCTTACTTCCCTGATGGGTCTATTGGCAGCATCATACACACGGTCTCTTTGGACATAGTTTTCCACTGAGTCTACATACTCACATTTTTTGGCTTTCGCACTCATTTGGAACTGATGAGATTGATTTCTATGGTGTCAGGAGGCAACATGACTTAGAATGTTACCATGAAAGACAAAGGCACGACTACACTGATTTAAGTTAAGTAGATAGAATAGGTGTGTCATACTGGAATCTTGCAGAATAGGCAGGTACTGTGTCCAGACTGCCATCTGGTGATTATATAATGTGAAACCGAATGCATTCTAAAAGCAAACATATCACCTATGAGTCGTAATACATTATGCCGCACGATATGTGTGAAAATGTACATCCCACATTATTCAAATGTAATCTGTATTAAAAGACCACTTTACTTAGACAGTATAGCTCTATCTAGTGTGTGAAATGAATGGATCATAACATAACAGCCCTGCCTAGAAAATATAATACAATCTCCCATAAAAATTCATTATCGGTCAACACATAATGCCTTCACTACATGCATTGGTAATCATAAAGTTAGTGCTTTAGTCACAGCTGCCTTCAGATGGCAGTGTTGCCTTCTGCATTATTTTCTATTTAAGGCCCTCCTTGTGCATTAAAACAGCAGCTTGTTAATACCAATGCAGTGGGGGAAAATGCAGGCTGAGAGGTTCAAATCAAATGGACTAGGATAAGCTACGTAAGCTGTTAGAAAGCAGAACAGGTCCACGGATGTTTGATGATTTTGTTTGCATTGTCAAGAGATAATATATTGCAGTTACATAGGGAGAACTAGAGCAACAAATACACTTATATGGCATCGAGAGAGAGGTAGCAGTCTCAGTTTAGCTTACAACATTTTTCTCGAACACTGAATAATTACAAGAGTACTGCATGCGCACATGAGTATGTATTTGAATTGGTTGTAAACTCTTTCATCATGGCACACTGAACTTCACAAATTGCATAACAATGGCTTCCAAAGTCATGCTCTCCCACCTCAGTGTAAACCTTCTGAAAGAAAGAGTTCTGTCTCACAATCTATCGGACGCGGACTGTTTCAGCACCACAGACAGCGACTTAAGGCTACACGTCATTGGTGGACATTTTTTGCCTATATATTTTGGTAATATTACGTTTTGCATTATAGTTTTATAGCACGTAATTAGCCCAATGACCATGCAGCCATTCGTCACCTCCAGTGCCTTTTTTAGTATATTTGATTGTTACTTTATGTCTTTCCTCTTTCACATCATTCAGCCACTTTTTGAATTATCCGCTCCTAGTTTTTTTTCTCAAATACGGGTAAAGGATCTGAACGGTAAACCTGTGCCATACAGTTCTCTCTTCACTGGGCTACTACGAGTTGGAAAGAAGACGCATGCGTACTGACTTGAAGCAGCCGGTTGGAGAAAAAAAAAACCCTTATGTTCCATCGGATGTAATCAAGGCAAAGAATTACCTCTTCTCGCTGTGCATACATGGTGAAATTGTAAGTACTGGTAGAAAACCGATGTATTGTTGCACGGTCATTTCGTGAGCGGAGCGTACGAGGTCGTTTCCCGGCATTTTTAATGGCATGTCACTATCTAGCTGTACAGTGAGCTTTTAACAGATCTAGGCAGTGATTTTTCTCCGGTTGTCCGGGGCGATGAAGCTCTACGGTTCTTCATGGTTGCACTTTCCTCCGATGTGATGTAGGACTAGCTAATGCATTGGATTCTGGTGTTTAATCGCTCAGGAACAATTTGATCCTGGTGTCGTTCGCGTTTTTTGCAGCTGCAAGACCGTCGGAACAGAGCAGAGGTTTAGTTGGTGTTATCATGATTTATCCTTTGAATGGACACGACCACCCCCACCCCAGCTTCATCGTTTATAGCCGTCTGAGTGAAACCGTAGCTTACTGCGATTGTGTCAGCTCTCAAGTGCCCGACACCTAGAGCGCGTAAAAGATGCCATTTGGCAAGACGCACGAAATCGGCAGCTGAGCTTGGAATCTGAGAGAAACCGCGGATCCATTTTAGAAATGACCAAATGGTATCCTGTTCAATGAAAGGATGTGATAGAGCGATGCTGCAGTTATAGATTTGCAAGCTGCGCCTTCAGGCCCCCTCCCAAATCTTCAGACATTTTTTTTAACGCATCGTGTCTTGTGTCAGGTAGTGGCGGGATGATGCCTTGTGTTGTCGGAGACGGTTTTGTTACATAAATGAAATGACAGGATTTGGCAGTGTCTGACCTGGTGATGACACATTTGTTAAAATCAAAGAAGAAGTCATTCTGCAAGCATAGCCCGTCTGTCTAGGCCTACAATCCAAGGGGGTTATGATTAATACCAAAGACCTGTACTCACAGTAATGACAGTAATTCCTCATGCAGGGTACTCAGTAAATGATACCTATAGGGCTTCCTGACAACACGTTATGTGACAAATGTAATTCATAAGTGGACATATAATTAGAGTATCTATAAATGTATTAAACTTGTATACCTTCACGCGGTTCGGTGAGAATTTCAAACCACAATGCACTTCTCTCACACTTACTATCACGAATGGGATATTCTGAGAGGCTGGCTTAAATCCATCCTTGTATCATATTCAGTCCGTTCGAACGGGAACACGAATCCAATAGGAGGCTGACAAGACCCAAATGTTCTTGGCAGGTGCAAATTTGGCAGGAGAGGAAACGAAATGGTCAGATTCTTCTCGCATACTTTTCCTCAACAGAAGAGCAAAAAAGCATTCCTTCACACAGCCTCTGGGCATGCCAGCACATGCTTCGACCAGAGAGCATCAGGTGCACTGCCAATAAAACAGACAGGTGTCAAATGGGAGGATAATTTAAAAGAATTTAATCATCTTCATGTAAGTGTTGGAAAAAGTGGACGATGGGCACGATTTGACTTGATCATCACCTCAACTGTCATATCAGAGCACACCCGAAGCCTGGCCTTGCTACGCTCGTTACACAGGCTCTGATTTCTATCTCAGTAATGCATTGCAGGCCGAGAGCTTCTCTGGCAAGATACAATCTCGAATACATACTATATGCCTGACACCAACACTCTAAAGTCATCGCTCCCCTCTCCTTTTGTCTATAGCCCATGGGATCAGAGCGGATGGAGATGCGAAAGAGGCAGATGTCGGTGCAGCAGGAGTCTGCAGCGGGGGGAACTGCACCGGCCCAGCAGGACCAGCCGGGCCAAGCCAACCCACGGGGCTCAAATGCATGTTGCTTCTGCTGGTGCTGCTGCTGTAGCTGTTCCTGGTAGGTTTTTACCCCGACTGAGAACGGACTCACTGTGGCACAGCACGGCCGACATTACGGCACGCAAGACGGCACAGCCTGAGCCACAGTGGCTCAGCAGCAGGCCCCAGCTTCTGTCTCGTGCTCTTGACAGATTTGCATGTGATATGTTGGTTTAGCAGCCGCCTCGTGATCTTCATGAAAAAGCCGAAACATCACTTCCACCTACATATCTGTGCAGGCTTTGTGTTTGGCAACTGTTTTGCAGTCCTACACACACACATGAAGTATTATTTAGTTCACTTGTTCATCAAAGTCTGGATCATCTGGCTCATGCTCTCAGTAAATTTACGTGTAAATGTATAGTTTGTATATTTCTAACACACACCGGATCTTTATTTTATGTTCCTTCTGTTCAGTCATTATAAGATGTGTATGTAAGAATATATATCTGACTGTAAGTAGTTGATATTTGACCTATATCAACCTATAATATACATTTGTACTATTCTAAGAATAATACCCTTTTAAAAATGCATCTTTTCTCATGACTGGACGCTGGTTCACACATAATGTGAACATTACACTTTGCTCATTTGATATCATAATAATATTTGAATGATGTGCATTTTGTTGTTAAGCGGTGGAAAATGGATGGATGGAATCCTTATTAACATTGACAGTCAAGTAATCACATAATATCTGTTCAGTTCAATTGATTTTTTACATTTCAAGACTACAATTCTGCAAATGTCACGTTAACGTTTTTAGTTTCCAATAAAAATGTTCAAACCCAATGATAAATATACCAATACGTTACATTTAAAGCTGAATGTTTCTTCTTTTCAAGTATTAGTTCTATTATCCTTATGTGATTTTTAAGTACTGAACAAAAAATACGTATTCAAATAAACTGCCTTTTTCTTTTAAATTTACATATTAACAATGAGACGATTGATCAAAACTCTCATAAATATCCAATCTGCTTGGTTTTGCGGAAGACAACAATAAATATTCATGATGGGCAACGTTTGTGTTTCACACAACAAAAAAAATAGACATAAGGCCACTCTTAAAATCTAACCCTGTAATACCATATGTATCATATTTGATGCAACCGGTTTCTGAAAGCTTTTGCATCATTTAATGGTAAAAACTCAAAACTCTGAATCACACAATCAGACATACCTGATAACAGTGGGCAGGAGAGTACACGGCAATAATTGTGACTTATAGCACGACAATAAATAATAAGTATTCAAAATGATTTAGTTAAAAGGCCAAATAAAGACTTCAGATGAAAAGATTTCTATTTTCTCTCAATTTTTTTCTTGGATCAGGCTTCAAAGGGTTAAAAAATCATACAATGTTGGTTATTATTAGTAATGCTCTTAAGTAGGAGAAAATAATACATTTTTATCCGTATTCGCTATGTTAATCGTATTTTTATTCTATTCTTAATTTGTATTTTTTGTTTCTGTCTCGTTATTAGGAATGAGGATCGGGATGATAGGAATCGAAAGGCGTCCTATGACATCAAGGAAGGGACCACAGACTGTGAAGACTGGTCAGTTTAGTTCACTGCAAACAAAATGCTCCATCTGTTTAAAATTCATTTCATCCTAGTGTGTTGTCATCCTTTTCCCATGTTTTCATCCTCTTTACAGTCCTAAGCCCACGTTGGAGGAGGTGCGCTCGTGGGGGCAGTCGTTTGATAAACTAATGTGTTGCCCAGCGGGGAGAAACGCTTTCCGACTATTTCTTCGCACTGAGTTCAGTGAGGAGAACATGCTTTTCTGGCTGGCCTGTGAGGAATTCAGCAAAGAGACCAATAAGAGTGCAATAGAAGAGAACGCTCGGGTCATCTACGAGGACTACATCTCCATTCTCTCGCCAAAAGAGGTGTGACTATTTGCACATATCTGTACAGATCGGGTAACTCTTCGTAAAATCAGTTAAAGACGTGAAAAGTTTTTCTATTCCTGTTTTGTTTTAGATAAAACAAAACAAGTGTTTCCTCATGTTACTGTTTTGTTTTAAATAAAACAAAGCAAGAATATGGAGAGACATGATGCATTTTCCATTCATTTTAGAAACACAGAAGGCAGTAGATCTACCCTCACTGAGCTGGGCTATCTGCTACCTATGTTTTTTTTAGTCTTGGTAACAAGCTAAGCGAACTGGCTGTTTAAAGAAGCCACGCCATCTTGTTTTTTGAGCTTCCAGCTATAAAGCCAACAGTCAACTTTTTTCTCAGGTAAGGAGCACATGCTGTTCTTCCTCATGGTTTCTTCTGTCACCCCCCCCAGGTGAGCCTTGACTCCCGTGTGCGCGAGGCGATCAACAGAAACATGCTGGAGCCCACCTCGCACACGTTTGATGACGCCCAGCTGCAGATTTTCACACTAATGCAAAGAGACTCTTATCCTCGCTACATGAACTCCCCAGCTTACAAAAATCTGCTCAATACTCTCTCAGAGCAGTCCCCTGAATCTTAGGGTGGTGATGACCTGTGATCTTTTAACTCTCTTTAAACCTCCTCCCCTTCCCCTTACCATACCGTTTTTTTTTTTTTTTATTATTATTTTGTTTGTATGCTCAGTGTAGGATTACATGAGCCAGGCTTCGGGCCTGGCCCCTCCCAGGGATCTCAGCGCTATTGTGATCTGCACCTGACCGAAGACACTCAGGTCTCAAAAATCTCCCGAGGGCTCAACATCACAAGTACTGCTACAGATCAACATAGCAAAACACTCCAAAGGAATATGAATACAATTGACTTCTGTTGGCTTTTTCTTTCCTTTTGATAGAATTAATCTATTTTATTTGTGTTCAGAGTTTTTTATGGTCTGTTGTTTTTGTATAATTGTTTGGGGGAGGGGGGGGGGGTGATTCCTACCTTAGACTATATATTTATGAGTTTGTAAATAGTAAAAATTTAATTGTGGATATTTTATGTGGAAACGCCTGGTTCTATTTACTGCGTATGAAAATCAAAGCTCAAGTCAAAGGCTACGTGTTAGCTCTACTTGCAGGCAGCTTTGTGGGGTACCGTATGATTTTACCTTGGTTTCACCTTGTTTTACTGAACCTCACACTTTGGTACGTGTGGCAGCAGCTTGGCAACTCCAGTTCATGGAGAACCTGTGCGTGATTGAAAAATCCTGCCAGCGTGGCTGTCACTGAGGGAACTGAAAGAGACAATAGCTCATCACAGGGTGCAATTTGTTTCCATAAGAAACTCAAACCAATATCGGAAGGGTGTTTAGACTTTTGTTACTCTGTCTAAGCCACAGATGATTGCATAATTAAGACAAGTTTCTTCTTTTTGATAAAATGTTACAAAGTGCACACCTCATAGGTTTGATATGGTTTTATCAGTGTGACATGAGAACCTTAGTAATTCTATATTTACCAGAGGCAGTATTTCTTATTATTGACCAAACAGAAACACTATTAGTATGAATTACATCTCAGTGTAGGTACTGAACACACAATAATACACTTTCATAAAAGATTAGAAAATGCTTTATTTCATGGGTCTATAATTTTTCAATATTTTTTTTCAAATCTTCCTGGGAAGAGCAATAACTGGATCCTAAAAACAGCAAAATGAAGAATTGAATGGATATAATTTCTTAGTCCAAATAATTGTGAAAATACATTAGCAGATACATTCTGATCGGATGAGAGGAACGGTGACACCGTTGTTGTGTTGGATGTGTGAGTGTTTCCATTTTTCTGTGAAAATTGTCCCAATACTAGAAAGAAAGTAGGTAAATTTCACAAAATGTCGTACTTGTTTTCCTCCTCCACTGTGAGTGCTGGAGTGTTGACTGTGGACTCATTTTTTGCCCTGTTCAACGAGTTGCAGTTTATGGCCTCAACTATGGAAATAGAAAAGTACCACCTAAGCCCTCGACTTTTGCAATAATTACACCTTAGAAAAAAGGCTTCTTTTTTTCCTGAGAACTTCCTGAGAATTGTAGACCTGCTAAATGAAGTACCATTCCACTAATCTTAAAACGAATATGCTTTTCTCTAACAAATAGAACTCATTCTGAGGTCAGGCCGGGTTAGCAAGCAACACCAAAGCTACCATGTAAACTGTGTTCACATGTTTAACGAGTGTTTCCATGTGCTGAAATTGGAGTTGCCAAGTGTTCAATATTTTTTATCTGTATGGTTTTATTACTTTGTTGCCTCACAAACGTGTCACTCAAAGACAAGATCCTCACATGGGGAAGTGCCTTGACATTCAGTTTTAATGACATCTTTCTCATGGGCAACGGTTTCAGACCTTTGCCATGAGGGTGGTTACTGGAGCACGAAGCCAGTTTACTGGAAATTGTCCCTCTCATTGGCCAAATTATCATGTGTTTTGTCTTGATTCCTTAGTCGTGACTTCATCAGTTCATGTTAGCAGCGCAGAGGATGATGAGAGCACGTCTTTATTTGCCCTGGACAAATGAAGATCAGCGGATGGGGCTGGTTGATCAGAACTTCTTGCCAACCTGCGTGTTTCTCGGGGGCACTTGTCGTAGAGTTAACTCTAACCTACTCTGGGCAGCTTGAGCTGACGAGCACCGTGCAGATCAACCTCAAAACACAATCTAAGCCAATGGTTTGGAGTGATGCCTATAATTGTTGTTTCTTCTTCTGTTTACTATATAAAATGTGTTATTTTGCGCTGAGTTTACTCAAGAATACCTTTTTTGAAAAAAACAAATAATGTGAATGTTTACAGTATATGGTTTAGATTTTTTTCTGCTACTCTCCGAGTAAACAATGACTTGTGGGCATTTCAATTAAGATAAAATAAAGCACAATAATTTTACTGACTCGTGTGAATTCATCAAACTGTGACACACAAATATTGATTGAATGAAAAAAAGTCTCAATGTAGCTGAAGATAGAAATATCAATGTTTAAGTGTATTTAGCTATATTTGTGCAGAAAGTTAATATCAGATATTAAATTCCATACTTTAAATTGTGTTGCCTCTGGGTGAGACATAAACAAATGCCTTTTTTCACCAAATTAAATCCATATATATCTATTCAAAGAAGTTTATTAGCTACAGTGGGAGATTTGAGCTCGTTTAACAGTTTTTCTAAATATTTACCTCAGATTTCAACCTCCGATCTGCTTAAAATATCCACTTTTTTCACGTGTATTTGGGGAACATGCTGAAAGCCCTAGCAGTTACCCAAGTCAGCCATGTATTTGGTATTGGCTAGGAGGAAGCAACTAGTCTCCACATCATAGCAAAACTTACCGTACCGGGTTGTTTGCCGGGCGTTCTTGTTTATCATGTGATCTGTGGACAAACTGACACACTGCCCTTCATGAGGAGCTCTACTCTGACTTTCCCTAGCCAAAGAACAGTACTTAAGAGAGGTCATGAGACATCTGTGGTATGTTCCATGTACACGGCCGTTGTTCCTTGAGAGGTCCCAGAATAGCACCATACTTGTGCCTTTGTGCATCAGCAGCTCAGGACATATCATGTCTTTCTTTGTATTGTTTTAAGAACCTCTGATAACTTTTTATTTTGTAAAAACATACATTTAAAAGACAAGTTTAGCTGCTTTGAATGGTGGGCTATCACAATTATTTCTGCTTCTTATTCTGGTGCAGCTAATTTGAGTTTTAGGCCAACAGTGAGACCTCATATCATAATTTCTACGAGACTATTGCAGTAATTTAAATAAAAGCGCCTGTTGCATATTTGTTAAGTTTCATTTTGTTCATCAGCTTTCCTCAATATGAGACTGTTTTAAACCATAAACTCTGGTGTTGTTGCATGTCTGATCTGGGTTAAGCTTGGTCTGGGGATAAGGCAGCATAGAGTGGATGCACCTGGTAATTCAAAAAAGCTCCAGGAAAGGGGAACAATTGAGCATCTTCCCTGATCCAGCCAATGACATTATCCAGCCTCTATACAGATTAATATGCATCAGCATTCACTTTGATATGATGAATATTCCACCAATTACAAAAGTACACTCCCACACACTCACACACGGCATTTTTGTCCTCTCAGATCATTACCAGCATTAGCACAATGTTATAAATTTACATAAACAGAAGACTGAAGGTGCATCATAAAAGACAAGTAATTAAAAGCACTTCTATTTAATCAAATGGATTACATTTTATTGGAGAATTAAATAAAACAATGCAATGTTGTGTGGGGAAAGCAAAAAAAAACAAAAAAACAACATTTGCCAAAGTGTTAAAACTACGTATAAAAAAATGCAGATAAAAGAGAATGAGACAGGATTGATGGCATATATCTGACACAGAGAAACAACTAATAACAATAGTAAAAGGGTCTTTGAGGAGTGGGTGGGGACGTAGGGGATCTGACAATGACCTCAATCTATGAACAAGATATTTCTTCAAACGGTAACCGCAGTGGTATCTTTGTGGGGGCCTGTTATGAACAATGTACCACAGAATAAAAAGCTCCAGTCTGTTGCAGGTAGACAGAACCTGGTCCGGGAATTTGCTACTTGTCGGAGCGCTGAGGATGATGCCAACAGATTCAGCAGAACTAGGGCACAAAAAGCAAAAATGCCTCATTAAAGTATTTAACTGAGACACCATTAGCCACATATTTAGTAAAACAGCTGCAAAGTGGAATCAAGCGGCTTTTCTTGACCTAAAACACGAGTTCAAGGTTTCAGCATTTAAATAAAATCAATTCTCTTGTGCAATGAGACATGACACTTTTAAGAAAGCACAATTTACCGTTATGACTATAGACCAATGAACTTAAATATGAAATGCAACAATGTTAAAAAGCAAACAGGTGTGTGACACTCATGAGCGGACATTCATTCAGACCTGTGAAATCGCCATGGACACCATTCAAACAAAAGAAAAAAAAATCAGTTGCTGGGGGCCAAAAAGGATCATGAGCGCTTGGTTTGAGGGATATCCATGCTCTGTTGTTTTGATTGAGGTTAGAATTTTACAGCAAGACTCATGAAAAAGTCTGAATTGCTCATTATTCAAGTAAAAATCTCACATTTTGATTTGTGGCCTGGTGTCATTGCTCATAATGATGTCATCTCTTAAATTATCAGGAGCCTGTTTTATTTTTTTAAAATGAGAAGATTCCTAAATGCATGCAATGCTTACACATATTCTAGGTGTGTGTGTGTATGTCCATATATCTAAGTTTATATACAAAAAATTCAATTCTTAAAATAATTTTAAGGATAAAAAAATTCATAAACGCTTAATAAAAATGATCAAATCTATCATTTCCTTTTCCTGCCTTTACTGGATAAATAAATTCATACAGAAAATGTGCTCAAATAGAAAGGAAAAGCATTATGTAATGGTCAGTGTGGTTATATGGTATCCCTTAGGATGGCTAGGTGATTCAAACATCAACAAACTGTAAAAGGACCAAGCAGTCGTGCATTCTGTCCCACGCTTTTTTGTGTCAGCTAAAACAAAGTCTGTGTAAGCAGCACATGCAGCGCTTTGACGTTCAGTTTGTCCTTTGGAATGAGTGTGAGCTGCATGCATTCAAATGCATGAACAGAGGCCCCTTACAAGCTACCAAAGATGATGAGACTTACTAAGTATTGGAATATACATTTTCTGGTTACCAGTGGCTGTATTTCACTACATGCAGCATTAAATATTTTCTGATTCTGAAGACTATTGACAGCTATAACATGGACTCAGACAACACAGCATCAGCAGGTCTGATTGATGTCTTCAAGCTCATGGATTTTAATGCAGAAAAAACAGAACGCGCATTAAAAAACTCACCTTCCATCTATTTCCACACTGTGTGCAAAAGACAAATGTGGTCATTGGCTCATCGGCACTGCGAGTTTGAACCTGCAAATGGACAAAACAAAAGAAAGCACAGTTTGATACAGCGTCACGCCAAATAAACTCATCACCAGCATTCAATAACTGCACAAAGCGAAAACCCCATCGAGGAATATCTTGAGTACCCACCAGCACGCCTTACGCTGACACAAGCAAATACTGCACATAGATGCAGTTAAATTTCCTCAAACCAAACCTTTTTTTTGCCAAACACCGATAGACTGTCATCCCACCACGAGTGCCTACCTGTGTGTAGGTGCAGTTCTTCCCCTTGCATTTGCCACAAGTGAAAAGATCCGTCTGAGTGCCCCCAGTGGTGGCCATCTGGTGGTCCCTGACAGCTTCTTTGGTCAAATTCTTTCGCATTTCCTTAAGCTCATCAGAGGCCATTTCCTATGAAACCATGACAATTTTATCATAATCATCATCATCTGTGCCTTAATTATTTTTTGTAATTACATTGTTGTAGCATTATCTACGTCACTGATTTAGTGATCAGTGAATATGGATGTGTCTGGAGCAGCCAGCGTGTGTGTGCAAAAGCAAAAGGTACCTCTGCGGTCATTTTGGCCATCCGCTCTGGAGTTACACTTCCGCACAGCACAGTCTTCCTCAAGTTTGGGTTCTTTACGTCCTTCAAATTCGAGATTCGGCTCCGCACGCGGTTCTTATATTTCATGTCTGTGTTCTTAAACTCTTGGAAGATAAGTGAAACGAGTCAAGGAAATTCCAATCTGACCGTGTCTTATTTTTTACCATTCCGCACAAAAAGCGGAGGGTAAAGATTCCCTGCCAGCTTTGGCTTCTCAGGGATGGTAATAATGCATTTAGAGGATTTTAAAGTTAGTTATTACATCATTTATGAATGGGTTAAACAGCTAATAACACCAAATAGTTAAAGAGAAACCACTCTGAAAGCCTCTCAAATTTTTTTTAACAGACAGAAATATAACAGTGATATTTCGAGTGGAACAAAACTGCTTCAAATGCGTTTAGAGTAAAAGATATATTCCTCAATCTGTGCTCCGAGCTCATCACAATCAGCCCCGATAGCGATGTGATCATCTGAAACAGAAAACAGACATCAGCCGGGGGAAATAAAATCTGGAACAAAGTGAAAGTGAAAGTGTTTAAAAACCCACTTATTTGACTTGGCTTTTAACATTGTAACCTTAGGTTGAGGTAGGGCACCTTTTTTACGTATCTTATTTATTTATTTATTTATTTTTTTATTATTATTTTTTTTAATCACATATATATGCTTTTTATGTACAGCACTTTGGCAACCGTGGTTATTTTAAATGTGCTATATAAATAAAGGTGACTTGACTTGACTTGAATAAAGCCACTGTAACCAAACAGCTGGGACATGACATACTGCCGGTCCGTACCTCCAGTCTGCAGAGCATTGGCCAGCATCTCTCTGCATTTGAGTCTGATGGAGTCCGAGGTGTTCGGGGCACGAGGAAAACTGTTGATTAGTGTGTTGGAGGCAACCTCAGTGGGTTCACTTTTGCTGCTGGAATTACTGCTGGAGCTGCTGTGGGAGTTATAATGTGAAAACCAACTAAGCACATTAAAATGTAAATGTAGTGGCATAAATATTTAGAGGAAAAACAAAAAGACTTTTCTTGTTACCTCTCTTCTTTTGCTTCTGGACTTCCCTGAGAGGGAGAGACCACAGGCGTTGTTTGTTCTTTCCTCTTCTCATCTGATGGCTTCTCTCCTCCTCCTGGCTCGTCTGAAGTCCGAGAGACGGAAATGAGGAAAAAAACAATATCAAGTTGGAGTTTAACAGGTGGCATTAAAGCCAGACCCCATGGGGCTGGAGGGTTAAGAGCTGAATGACCATTAACTAAAGGTGTCTCTGCAGACCGCATTATGTGACACGGTTGTGTGTCTGGGCTACAAACTTTGGGTTCCCTCCTTTTGTCATTCACACAAACTAGTACATGAACACATCCTAAAAACTTCTTGTAACTTCAGATCAGGATCTAAAATTGTACAAATGGAGGCGAAAGCACACATTAAACACAGTACCTGAATAAAACAGCAGGCACTGTGTTTTTTAACATCATGCAGAACTGGTCTCCTGACGAACCATTAACAGCTTAATCCTTCAATGTGGATGCTCTGTTGTGATTGTCTCATGTTTGGGAGCTGAATACCCTAAATACTATAAAAAAACAAAAAGTGATAGCTTGTGTGTGACATACATATTTATGCATCTTCTGTCCTGTACTGCCGGCTCCCTTCCAGTGCACTCATTCGCTACGCTGAACAGCCGATTAGAGTCAGCTCTCGAAAACGGATGTAACACTGACTTAACAAAATGAATTGGCTTGAAAATATAAAGGGTTGTGATGGAATTTAACAAAGGCGATGCTGAGGACAAAAATGTATGGAGAGCAATTTATTGCATACTGCTCTGACATGCATAGTACAATATTTCAGAAAAATACACAGATTAACAAAACTGATATTACCAGGATGAGAAATCAAAACGTATGTCTAGTCATTGAGTTTCAAACACAGTCATCCCTGACAATAATTACCCAATAGCTTTTTCCATGACTTGATCAAGGACTTGGCGAGAGATGTGACCTCCTCATCTGTGCTCTGCTTGCGGATGGCGTTAACGGACATTCCGATTCTGGTGGACTGTGGAAAGACAGCGTGTCAGATCTTCGGAGCAGCAATACCCAACCTAGTGAACAAGTTGTCAAACGTACCTGAAGCAGCTCCAGAGTCATGGGGATACATCGCAACTCTTTCAATAGATCCAAAGCACCGGCCTGCAGAGGACACAAGATCAACCCATCAATCTGCTTATTCATACAAAGACAGACAACAACTTTTGAATTGGCACAACCAGATTTCACATGTGTAAGGGTCTTGCCTTCATCGGAACGTTTATTTGTGTGAAATATCAGAAGATGTCAGGTATAACAGCTTATCATTTGAAAAACTGTGACTGGTCTTTATGCTACCGTGAGCTGTCAGATGAGATTAAACTTTGTCATTAACAATGCTGTGCAGCGAATGTGAGAAGTGGTATAACATGGATATACACAAGTTGAATAGCTGAACTACTAATAGATGTATAAAAGATATCGGATGGTTAATACTGCGCCCAATCGTTAGCCAAAGCTTCCTTGGTGTTTCACGCCACTGTACAGTGTTGGTACAGTAGTTACAGAAGCTACGCGGCTAATGGGTTAGCAACAAAGATGCACAAAGCTAGCTGAACAGCAGCTTCCATAATGCCCACAGTGTTAAATACGCAAGTGTCAGTGTTTTCTATAGGTTTATATTTCCTATGAGCATTCAGCTAAAATGATCACATGCAGATTAGTATTTTTGCAAAAGCCCAAGGCTAGCAGCGGTTAGTAGGCTACTTAGCGGCTAAAGTCTATGAACACAAACAGACTTGCAGGAAAGCTGGTTGTTTGCGGCTAACATCTCAAAACACACTCTGAACATTAACAATGAATTTCACTGTTGAATGTAAGCAAGTGGGCATTGGAATAATATAATCACAGAAAGCACGGACAATACTTTGTAAACCTACTACCGGCTATATTGGCTAGCATCAAGCCTCATTACATCCCATTAGCTTCATGGTAGCTACACATCAACATTAGCATTGTTGGCTAACTGTGGGCAGGTAGGCATTCACTCCTCTTAGACATCTCACCCCGTTCTTCTTCTGCGCCATTTTATCCATCTTTTTCGCGATTCTGATGATCTCCTCTTCCTCCTTTTTGCCCATGGTGACCGATCGGGTGGACTCCCAATCTAAAGGTTGAACCCAAAGAGAAATTCCACGACAAAGACGACACCACTGTGGAGAAAGCGGCGGCCTCAACTTGGCGGACCAGAACCGCACACCGACCCTCCGCTGTGTAGCAGACCTGAGTAGACGATGCCCGAAAAAGTTCAGGGAGACTCAACCGAAACCGAATCGTGGATGATACTCTCAGCTGGTAGTGTCTGTCGCATTTTTTAATTAATGATGAAATAAAGAGACTGCTTTAAAAGTGTACTAAATTTGACGGCTAGCTTCTCGTTTCTGAATTAATAGATGGAAAAACATGTCTGACTCCCTCCGCTAAAAAAACAAAATGTCCATTTCTTTTTGCATTACATCAAACTACCTTTAGGTGGCGTCGAAAAACCACTTGTAACAAACAACCTGCGCACAGGGTGAGTTTAATCTCCTGTTTAACAGGACCTGCTGTCACTGCTATCTATTTTACCATTTACGTCCCCATACAGATTAAATTAAATAGTATATTTGAATGAAGAATGCTTTCAATTAGGAACAATGTAGATTGTGACATTTAAGATTTAAAAAAGTTTGACTTTTTCATTGTACTAACAGTGTCTTAATACAAACTTCATAGCAGTTTCACTGTTGAACAATGAATAAGTATGCATGAGGATGAGTTGAAAATGCTTGTACATAAACTGTAGTTAAAATGATGACAAAGCAAAGCAGGATTGATAGAGTAAATAATAATTGGTCAACAGATAAAGAAACAAGAATATCAAAAAGTCTGTTTGAAAATGTGTGAAACATTCCCTTTGGATATTCCTCTGATACTCAACTACATCCATTGTTTAACAATTCATAGTGACGATGGTCCATGCCTGATCTTGTAGGTGACATGTACCATTTAAATCCAGTTTGGATCTTTCAAACCCGCACAGCAAAATATGTGACGAGATCGTTTCAAATCAAAGTTTACAAAGTCATTGCAAATGATTTGAATAACTTCATCAAGCACAAAAATAAAAGAATGAAAAGGGTGCTGATTGCTAAAGGTTATGTTGTACACAGGAAAAATGACAAAAGGTCAGAGATAAAGGAAACTGTCGCGGCTCATCACCACTTGGCGAAATGTTGTTGCACAACACCTGAAGATATTAGTGGTTTGGACATTTGCTTGCAGCAGATTAAGGGTGATCTTCACTCTTGCTCCCAGCAGCCAAGGCCCTCCTTTCACAGAAATAAACATGTTCGTAGAAAGCAGTCGCCACTACTCAACCAAGGGTAGTTGGGAATTAGCACACTGCCTCAGAAATACAGACTTCCTAATGTATTTAGACCCTAAGTTCCATTTAAATAGCTGATACTGACATATATCACATAGCTTTAGTCTTTTTTACATTGTTGGGAACGTACAATGTGAAATGCATGAGGTACGACATGTTCAAATACTAGTGGAGTTACCAATACCTGCTGTGAGGTAAAAGTGCTCTCTAAAGACCTTCTTCTGCCTCATGCTGTCAGCAACTGCGTAAAATCTTTGAACTAATCCCTATTAGGCCAAGGCCTCGCAAATCTGATTATGCAGGCTCCTTGCAAATTCGAATGGCCCAAGCCACCCGTGGGATCTACTGGGACCTGGAAAGGTTTACTAGTATATTTAAACTCAGAAATTTAATCTAACTCTGACCAGTTTTCGTCGCCCTGCGCTGGTAAAACTATGATTGTAGCAAACCATTATCTTTTCACATACACATTTATTCAGGCTTATTCTGACTTTGTCTTTTTGTGAGTAGAAAAGTAGAACACTTCTTTTGTTAATAAACTAACAAATGAAATGAAGGAAAAAATGAAGAAACCGTTTTTGGATATTTTACCATGAAATATATGTTCAACAATTCCTATTCATTCTATGGAAATAAATGAAAAATGTCACTCTATATCTCAAGGAAAATAACGCAGTAACAGACTCTAAAAATTCAAGAATGATATAGAGAACCATTTCCAGTCTCTTGCAGCACAGGTTCTATGTAATTCCTGTTTTTCTTACCTTACGTGCTGATTAAGTGTTAGCAAAGATTAAGCAAATTGGCCATGATGTTGCATGTCCCAAAATAGCCTGTGAAGATCGCTGAGAGGCTTTGACCAGAGCTCGGAGCAACAACAGATGTATACTTTATGCTGTTTTTGCTGTTATAATTCAAGAGGAATGCCAGATTTACGGTAAGTTATATTAATCCTATCAGTTCACGTTTGTCTTATTTTTATTGATTTATTTTGCACTACAGGAAGTAATTTGTGATTAGCTTGTGGAATTTCAGTGTGTGGGGCCTGGGTTTACTTTCACTTAGACATGCCATTCACCGTGAACACTTATTGGTTTGGTGGTGAATTGGATTTGGTCACGACATTGTATCTTTTTTTAAATTTATATACATATAAAAGCTTTTAAGATGCAAAACAAGGACCACAGATTTCGCCAGAACAGAAAAACTCCTCAGTGTATGGACACCTCAACCATTTTAGACTCATCTAAATTCAGGTTCTGGTTCAGCAACAGCTACATGTTTGTAATCATTCAAGTCATTAAAATGATAAAGCCTGTTCGACACGCCTAATTAACTGTGAAGCGCTGCGATTCAACAGTTCAGGTCTAAGTCTTTCTTTGTGGAGTGTACTGTGTGAAGTTCAGGGTTTGTTTAAAATGCTCGTATATTATATATATTATATTTTCATTGAGATGATGACGTTGTTCAATAAATGCTTTCTTTTATTGAGAAATGTTTATCATTTAGTCCATCTCATTTATATGAAAAGCATTGAGGCTGAACGATTCATGACCCTACAGAGAGTAATTACCTGTTCCGTAAAAAAAAATAAAAAACATTACAAACCATCTTGATTTATTACAGCAACTGTAGGAAAACAATCTAAAGTTTGGACATTGTTTGTAAAATACAAATAAAAAAATTGAAGAACCTCCTTCAAAAAACAAAAAACCCAGCAATTTAAAAAAAGATTTCAATAGTGACATTTTCCTACGATTCCTACTATATCAGTGACATTGATTTTGGTCAATATCACTGATATATTCATTTACAAAGTCAGTTTGGTTGTAAAATGGGTGGAGTTGCCTCTCTTGAAGAACAATGAAACTAAACATAATATAACTAAAGAAATACCAAATATAATTGACATCTTCATTCCTATGCTGCAAATGGACCAAACATACCACAGAACTGTAGTCCTCAATTAAACAAAAAGAGTTTAACATGTTGAGAAAGTCTCAATTTGTGCCAATTTTTTAACAAAGTACTATTTCATTTATTTATCTTTTACAGAAAATGAGCAACACACCCACCCAGGACCCCGTGGTCCAGGGGCTGTCCTCTGACAGTGGGCAGACGTTACCATCCCGACCTCTGCAGTCCATCCCTGAGCCTTCAACTTCGAAACGAGTATGCTTCTACAAAAGCGGAGACTATACTTTCAATGGGCATCGCATGATCATTACTGCCCGCACCTTCAAGACATTTGATGCTCTGCTGGATGCTCTGTCCAAGAAAGTGCCTCTGCCCTTTGGAGTTAGGACCATCACCACACCTCGTGGAACTCACTTCATCAAAGCTCTGGATGACTTGCAGGACGGGGGAGCTTATGTGTGCTCTGATCAGAAGCGTGTGAAACCTCTAAACCTGGAAGAGGTCAACCGGAGGCAGGTTCCATGGAATACCACGAGACCGCTCAGTGTAGGGCGTCGAAGGCGGCAAGGACTCAGATTGGGCCAACTTGGTAAAGGAAAAAATGTAGCCAACAGGCCGGCAAAGGTCACCGAAAGGGTGGCAGTAAAGACACCAAAGAAGCTCGTGGTTATCAAAAACAGAGACCCTTCTGTCAAACGCATGGTCGTGTTGCAGAGAAGAATAGCGCCAACATTTGATGCTCTGCTGGATTATTTGTCTCAGATCCTGCAGTTTCCAGTGCTGAAACTCTTCTCCACAGACGGCAGAAGAGTAAGTGGTTGATAAACTGACAATAGGCTGACACTGATGTGCTTTGGTTGCACATCGGTGTATCAAACTGATAGGAAAGCAGGGGGCTAAATTGAACATTTTGACATTTTGTTGAAGTTCAACACTAAGAGACCGGAAAGTAAAAATAAAGTTATTTTCAGGATTATTTTATTTTTCTTTTATTTTAGTTTCATGAAAGTTCTTTGAATGGATGGGAATGTTTGAAAATGATATTTTAACCTCAGGCATGCTGGATTTAGGTGAAGATATCAGGGTTGAGGGTCTACAAACACACAGATTTCCACGCCACTAGCTATCCTAAAATACATCTGTCTCAACTTATTCCAGCTATCAATAATGTGTCCCACAAGGATCAATTCAATGATTTCCAACTGAAAATAAAACATTAGGTTATAGTAAAGGATGTGCATACACCCATGATGCTTTATCAATTAAGGAAGAAATGATTCAACATTTAATTAATTCCGAGTCCTTAACAATATTTTTAATTTGCATTAATGAAAAAAAAAGATTTGTTTACTGTTTTTTCATATTATTATTGTTAAAGAAGGAAGAATAAGCAATAAACATATATTCAGATCAGGAAATCATATTATGCCTTTTCTCATCAGCTCCACGCTGTGTAAGCCAGTGGAGCTTCTGCTGTTATCCGTAATGGGCTTATTTTCTAAAGAGTCCTTTGCTATACTGAGCAAAGGTATGTCTGGTTCACACAGACAGGATAGTATACTGTAAACTCTAAACTGATTTGTTCTGGAGTTTCCCATTTTAGAGTCATTGTTTGAATGCAGTTTTAGATCTGATGAAGGGCTGAAGGCCACAGGGAACTTTTAGAGTTTCAAATCGACTTTTAGAAATGTAGAAAGTTTGACCATCAAGCCAAGCTGTACAGATAAAATGAGAAAAGCATTTTTGGTTTCACTCATGCTGTCCTTGAAAATACAAGGAACAAAAAGGTGGGATTTTCCTTTTTTGCTATTCATGGTAAAAAGTGTTCCAAGAAGTGCTGAAAAGCGATGTTGACATAGCTACCCCCTGTTCAGCTTCCATTAATCCTTTAAGAGCAATAAGCCACCAATTAAACATTGTGAGATCCTTTAAATTTGACCAACCCGTTAGTTGCCAATGCCCCGTTTCATGATGAAGTCTGGCATAAACAAAAGATAGTGCTTGCACAGTGATTTAGTTAACTGAGGTAGAGGAAAGAATTCAAGTATCCAAAAATAAAAACAGTTGCTTTACAACTGTTGGTTTACAGTGAACACAGCTGTATTTCTATTTTAAATTGATTCATAATATTCCTTTTTTTCCTTTCAGGTTGATGGTCTTTCTGGCCTTATCTTGTGCTCTGGAGTGGTTGTGGCTGCAGGCAATGAGCCCTTCAAATTAGGAAACTACAGTTTTCACACAGCAGGCCAGAATGCTCAGATCATGTACGTAGAGCATGTGGAACCGCCAACACTTCCGTCAAGAAGCAGTAAGTGTTGATAATGATAATAATAGATGAGTCACAAATTAGCGTTCATTTTCATGACTTTATCTAAACTTATTTAGATGTTTACACCGCAGTCTTAAAGTTTAACTTTACATCAACACTAGCTTAATTTTGTCTTGATAAGTGTGTGTTACTCCGTCCCACAATTTGCATGCAGACCAAAGGTTTTTTGTTAAATGTGATGCAACAATTGTTAGTGCCAAATTTACTGCAAACTTGTTACAAAATAAACAGATTTAGCATAACAACTGAAGTATCTTTTTGAGGTAATCATTCTAACCCTTTTCTGTTTGTGTGCCCTACCTGCCGACAAAAGAGGGGAATAAATCTTTCTCAAGTGGAAGAGGCTCAAGGAACTTCTCCCTGTCTTCGGAAAGATACATCGTCAACCAGATAGCCAAATCTCAGAATGGAAACATGAATGACCATCTGCATGACCACAATAAATCATTTGAAACAGAGACCAGCCAGCATCATGCTCCAATGGAAACTTGTGGAACTCGGGGGCCAGATGATCAGTGTCAGACTTCGATTGTACCACATGATGACGACATCGAAAAGTCTTTCCGTATTAATCAAGATGGTAGCATGACTGTGGAGATGAAGGTTCATCTGACCATTAAGGAGGAGGAAATGCTCCAATGGACGACTACACTCAGCCGCTCTAGCCTTAACAAGAGGACAGTCTGTGCCTCTGTGTCTGGGTCAGGCAACAGCTCACCTGACTCAAACAACGCTGTTGCCAAAGATTCTCCAACCATTAAAGAGGATGAAAGGAAAGAGGAGAATTACCATGATGGAGCTGGAAAGGGTCTTGGCTTTGATGAGGAGCGATTGTATGAAGGCTACTCTTCAACAGCTTCAGGTAAAGCCAAAACAAGCCTCAAGCGAACTCCTACACCAGGCCCTCGACATGTTAAGAAGAAAACCTCAGTTGAGAGTGTGAAGATGATTACAGAGACAGGGGTTCAAGAGAGCACCCTGGGGCATTACTCCTACATGGAGAGGACAGCTGATGGCGATACAACCGAGGGATACTGTGTTGTCAGGCACAGCAGCAGCAGCAATCGACCGATCCCAAAGCCTCGGAAAACCGCGTCAGCAGGAGCCTCTAACAACAACCGCTCCTCCCTCAGGTCACCCGGGGTGGCTGAGGTGCTTCAGATACAGAATGATGGCATGGAGGTTACAGAGACTGTGATGCACATTTATGAGAGCCGAGGCTGCTTTGACAACTACGTTGCAAATGACGAATACAGTGTGGAGGGTGCGTCTTTACAAGGCTCCCCTCCTGCAGCCGAAAGCAAAGCGGGCACAGACTCAAGGCCTCCCTCATCCAGCAATGATTGTGATATAGATTGTAACTGGCAGCCACCCACTGCTGAGTCACTACAGAAGCAGAAAGAAGAGATGCTATCACTGTCATCAGAGCCAGAATCTCTGACACACCAGGTTACAAACAACTTAACTTCACAGGCGGAGAATGACACCCGAGCAGCAGTCAACACAGAAAACCTGGACACAGAGAAAGAGGACAGCGCTCCTAAAAGCAAGAAGAAAAAACAAATACAACCAAGTAGGAACCCCAGTAATGCAGCTTCAACAAGCAGGACAGCTAAAAAACAGCAGGAAAGCATCGTTAGCTCCTCTAAACACAGCAAATATTCATCAACTGACAAACTTAGCAGTGACATCAGTGTGGGGAAAAAAAGTTTGAATTCATTAAAAAGTTCTAAAAGTAGTCTAAAGAGCAGTGCGGAAAAGCCTCAGTCTAAGAAAATAGTTAAGGATAAAAAAATCTCCAGGAGTAACTCAGCCTCATTAGTTAGCTCTGAAAACGTTAGAAGAACTCCATCTCAGAAACAAAATGCAAATAAATCCGCCGGTAAAGACAATGGATACAATGTAAATACTCCAACAGGAAGACCTCAAATGAAGAAAAACATGTCAGACATTTTAGAAATGAAAAAATCTCTTTCCGCAGGCAAGAAGACAATCAGCAAGCCAAAATCCATGATAGAATATAGTCTGTCACCACCCAAAAAGTCTTTAGAGCTGAGTGAGAGTGGTTCGATGCCTTCTCTCAACCCCACCCCCTCTGAAATCCACCAGTATGTTGAAAGCTGGTTGGAGAAAGTCAGCCCAGACCAAGTGCCACACATAGAGGAGGAAATCGCGGACGGAGCGGAAACTCGGACAAAGGTCATATTTAAGTTAGGCGATGACTCTGATTCGGAAGAAGTAAACGAATGCCAGAGCCATTCAAATGAAACTATGAAGAAATCATCCTCTTGTCTCTCAGTCCCTCTTTACCACGAGGGTCCACCATCAGCTCTGCTTCCCAGTGATCATGTCACGCGAGGTTTATGTGTGTCAATGCCGAGTGTCCGATCTGACCTCGTGCACCAGGAGGAGACGCTGAGGTTGCACAAATCGGCAGAGGCCATTGGTCCCACTGACAGCGAGATATCCACGCCAAACGTTTTAAACCCCAAAGCGAAGATAAAACCTGTCCTTCGGCAGCTTTGTTCTTCTATCCAGTGTATCAGAAGAGCATCTACCAGCAACACAGCGTCTACTCTTCAGAATTCCAACAGCGTTCCTAATTTCTCAACACAAGTGACATCAGTGTTCGGCTCATCATGCAAAGCCCTGCTGTCATTCCTGTCAGTCATGACGTTGAGAGACAACCTGAAAGGCTCTGGAGAGGGAAACCAGTCGGCAAGCACCTCGGAAGCCATGCTGATGATGGAATCTCTACAGAAAATATCTACAATTGAAGACGAGGAAGATCAGAGAGCCAGTCTGACAGATTTGCAAAGTAGAGCTTCTTCCCAGCTGAGAGAGCGGTGGAACGATTTCCGCATTATGCGGGAAAGGCTTGAAAGTGAACCTCTTTCCCCTCGAGTTTCAGAGACGGAGTTTGCATTAGATGTCATGTCAGAGGGTGGCGATGTATTTGAAAATCAGGATCTGCAACTTAATGAACTGATGGATGAGTTGAACATGCCACAAGACCTCAGGGAAGAGATTACCTCAACAATCCAACAGGTCAAAAGCTTTTACCCTGTCGAGGAGAGCACATACGTTGAAAATGTTAGAAACCAGTCGGAAACTGAGGACGAAGTGGAACAGTTTGTCAAAGACTGCACAGATGACACAAAAGAGCTTGATGATACGCTTGAGGACATAACTGAGGCCACACAGGCTAATGAGGATCCTAAAGATGGCGAGGAGTTACAGACAGAAAGCAGTGATCCATCAAAATTTGAGGAGAACACAGTAGAGCGAGCAGAGGACAAAGAACCTGAATACATAGCAGATTTAGAAGCGGATGGCGAGAATGACTATCAAGAACAAGTTAAGGAGAAAGATTATGAAGAGGGGGTAATAGAAGATGAGGAAAATAATGAAGAAGAGGGGGATGGAGAGGAAGACAAAGAATCTGACACAGAATCTATTGAGAAAGTCCTGGAGGGAACAGAGGGAGAGATGACAGGAGATGAAGAGGAGATGGGGGAGAGATTAGACCCATGTGAAAAAGAGGAATCCGAAGGGAAAGGTGAAAGATCAGTGGACGAGGAAACAGGGGAGGACAACAGTGGTGAAGATACAGATGAGAGACAGGGTGCTGAGGACACAGAGGAGGACAATAAAAGTATGAAAGCCGAAACAGAAGAGAAGGAAGATGAAAACGAAGAGTTAGCAGAGGCTGAAATGACGGAGATGGAGGAGGGAGAAGAAGATCCTGAGGATGCAGAAGAGGATGTGAAAGATGGTATTGAGGAAAATGCTGGAATTATTGATGAAGATGCAGAAGAGGAGCAAGAAGAGGAGGAGCAGGAGGAGGAAGAAACAGAACAAATCACTGAGAAAGATGTTGAAGAGGAGGTAATTGAGGAGAAAACTATGGAAAGCGAGACTGATGTTGATGAAAAAGAAGAAGAGAAAGAGAAGATTGTAGGAATGGTTGGAGAGGAAAATAGTGGAGAAGAAAACAGTGAGAAACAGGAAGAGAGAGAAAAGGAGGACAGTTATACAGATGAAGATGGAGAAGAAGAAAACTGTGATGTGGCTGAAGAAACAGTTTGTGTGAAGGAAGAATCAGAAGAAGAGAAAGAAGTCATAGATGAGTTAGAGGTTGAAGAAAATATGGCAGTAGAGCAGATTGGAGATGAAGAGGAGGAGGAAGAGGAGGATGGTGATGAAGAAAATAAGTCAGATGAGGGATTAAAGCAGGTGGAGGCTCACTCAACGGATGAGATGGGAAATGGTTCTGAAGATGTGAACAGTTCTGCTGATGATGAGGATTGTAAAAGTGTAGAAGAGGCCCCTTGTTTTCAGCAGCCCGTTTGTCGCTCTGATGAAGAAAAATCAAAACATAGCACAGAATCTCCAACCAAATACTCTTCTGAGGGCCAGTGTGAGGACGAAAAAGGCTCAGAGAGTGCTCAGGGAACAGACGAGGGAGGAGAGGAGTGTGAGGGCAGCAGCAACAGTTCTTCACATCCGGTGGAAATATCCCAGGAATTACTGGACTTTGTGAATGATGCCCTCCAGTCGTGTGCACTTATCTTCACATACGACACTCAGGGCAAAGTCAGGATCGAGCCTGAGAATGCTCGAGTCGTACAAACAAAACAGAATATGATACCAAAAGGCAGAAAGGATAGCTCTTATGGTTTGAAATGTCTGCCTAGTCCAATTACTTCTGATTTATCTGATTATAGGCCAGAGACATCAGAAAGTGGAGGATACAAAACTCAGGAGTCCTTAGAAATTGCCTCAGAGAGTGGAGAAGAGGTTTCGGGGAGACATTTTCCAGCACACCCCCATTCAGCAATGACTGAGAGATCAAACTTAGAGCCGGAAGGCTCAAAACTGTCCGAGGCAAATAGCTCAGACGCGATGCACAACTCCTGTGACAGGAGTTTTTCTTCCACCGACACAGGCATTAAAGACTCCAGGGAAGATCTTTCTCATCTCAGTACTGCAAGCTCATTAAAAGCAGTCGCTGAGCCTGACCCACACAAAGTACAAAGTATTTCGTTCACCTCTGATAAAGACTCAGGTGATGGGGTTTTAATTGATAGAGGGAGATGGCTCCTAAAAGAGAACCATTTGATAAGAAAATCACCTCCAGTGGCTATGGGAATGTATGGAGATGTAGATAGCACATCCATGGACACAGGTCAGGAGAACACGAGTGAAGATTCCCCTCCTCAATCTAAAATCCAGCACAGTCCCCTCGTGGCCATTTCCTCATCAGAGCTTGAGGACATGGCAAAGCCTCTAACTCCAAAGTGCACCTACTACAACATGCCACACGGAAGTGACTCCGACCCCTTCGTGGACGACTCCAGCATCAGAAGTGGCAAGCATGATCTGATCAGCGTGAAAGGAAGAGGCGTCAGGGTGTCGCCTGTGGTTGACACTTCCAAAACCTGGGCAAACAGAAATGGCAGCATGTCATCGTTCGCATCCGTCGAGTTTAAAATCCCTGACGGAAAAGTGCATCCCGAGTGTCAGACCTCCGCTGTGACACAGGAGGGAAGGACCTCTGGTGGGGAGCAGGGCGCACTGCAGGCACAAGACTCTCTGGACTCACTTCATTTGAGATGTAGCCAGTACTGCCCAATATTATAGAGGCAGGACACTATTTTTCACAGAAACTGAGTGTGCTATATGTCATTTTTTTGTCCTGTTATGCTGCTAGAAATGTTTCTATTAGGTTACCTTCTTATCAACAATAACCTCATAGATGTGTATTGGTGACTGAGGAGAGTTGTGCCTCTTATTTATGTTGAAATATAATCCAAAATATTTTTATACAAAGATTAACTTCACTGACGTTTCCTGAATGGTTTCAAATTCTATAAGAATGTATCATTATTACAAAAATGCCACTTATGTCTTCTGAAATCTGCATCTGCATCTGCCAAAAAAAAGATGTATTTGTATATATTTAATTCATTCATTCATTTATTTTAGATCAATACAAATGTCAAATACATGTGTATGAAAGACCATGGATGTAGCTTAAAAGAATGTGTTCATATTTCTTGATTGGTTGCTTGATTGAAAACAGAGATGGATTATGTAAACATTTCCTTTCTTTGAGATATCTATACCCAAATTCCCTCCACTGCCTCCTCACCTCAGCTGGTAAGAAGGCCACCCTCCATGAGTGTGGATTTGTTGGAGGTTTCCTCTCTTAAAAGAAATTAATGTTCTCTCATTGTGTGCTCACTGAGAGCCACGCCACTGGTTTTTATGTGATCTTACAGAGACTTCATCGTACTGTGGAAAGTGTCTTAAGACTATTCATACTCTCAATAAAATTTAACTATATAAAAAGTCCAATGGTAATAGGAGTTATTTAATCATCAGAAAATGCAGTCAGAACGGAAGTAGTCTAAATGCTTTTAAACTAAATTCTGTATTTTTCAAACTTAACTGAACTGAAAGGAAAATACATTTCCTGGGCAGAAAAGGAAATAAAAGAAAGCAGTTCATCTCTGACCTTTAGACTTTCTTGCTTTGCATCTGTAATAATTAGCTCCTCATCAGTTTATCAAACTTGATTAAGGGCTCAGTTTTGTTGTCCCTAAAAATGATAGAAGAAATTGTTTCTTCAGTAATCATCATTTCATGACTTAAAATTCTATGCTGATGACATTGTTTCTTTACTATCAGTTATTTTTAGAATACACATTTTTGATAAATATATATTTTTTTGTTTTATTTTCTAACTTTGAGGAAACACTCTGGCCTCTTGGGAAAAGGGAAAATATGATTTCCACAAATTATTGTCGAACTATTTTATATAAAACTTACTTGTATCAGCATGTTTGTTTCCAATTTTTAAAAAGGTGTTGATTTTAAAAAAGCTAAAAAACCAAAACAAGAAAAAGAAGGGATCTGAAAACAGTCTGTCAGCAAAGTGTGCTTTTCTTCTTCATTGGTGTTTGTCCACCCTCATCTTCAGCAAATGAAGAGAGAAGGAGTGTCTTCTTCAGCAGTCAGATGGTGTCAGTGATGTGTCCTGATCCAGTCGGGCATGTTCAAGCAAAAGATGACAAATTCCTCAATGATGGAGTGGTTTGGATTAAATATGACCTAAGAGTTTTCCCTTTGAAAAGGAAAGGCCAAATGACAGCAGGAACTAATGTGTTTGAGGACTATTCGTTTTGACAGTTTTATCCCACCTATTTGACAATACTTGGATGTGACAGCTTCGTAGTAATGGAAGGGGAAAGGTTGCAAAATGCTCGGGCTGTTAGTTTGCGAGGGGGTGTTTCCCCTGCCTGCTCCTGACCAAATCGCTCCCCGTGAGCACACACACATACGCAGAGTGAGACAAACAAAGCGGGAGACAAAGACAGCAAGCAAGTGAAAGGTCTTTACAAAGTGACCATCCTGGATACTTTCCAAAGGTTTTGCCAGTCACTATGGAGATCTGGAAAACAGCCCCAGCAGTTTAATTCCACTGTTGTTACTATGGTCCAAAGGTATCCAGATGAAGCCCTGCTCTCTAAAGGGAGCAATTGTCCCAGCTCTGCTCATTTTGCTTACGACTAAGAGATAAAGGCCAGTATGCTCTTGAAAACAGAAAGAAACAGAAAACAAGCACAAAAAAACAGAAAAAACTAACACTTAAAATATGCTAAACCAAAAGTTCATGTATAAGTTGACGACGTATTGTAAGTTCAATTAAACCAGGTTTAATAAAACATTCAAGAAAATGTTGAAAAGGAAAATAAGATTTTCAGACCTGAGATTTCTTTCTGTGTTTACTGTATTTGAATAAAAAAACATCACGTTCACGTTATGTTTGTTGTTGTTGTTCACTAACATTGGAAAGCATATTTCAGCATCCAACATTTACAGTTTTTTTTAAGTCATTATTGTCTTCTGATGATTTTCCTTAGAATTCAGAGCTGTAAGCTCTTGTCATGATAAGATTAATTGTAAGGAACAGATAAAATCAGAAATAAAGAAAGGAGAAAACAAAGTCAGAAAAATCTGCAAACCGATCAGTTGTTACAGTTTGGACGGTTACTTTGCCTCCTTTTGAACCTAAAGAAAATTAAGTTAAGACTTTAACCTCATCTTCAGCCAATTTCCGTAATATTTACAGGATTGCGGCAGATCTGTGGTAAAATACAATAGAAGTAGAAATAAGTTAAACACAAGTGGTGCCCTTAAGTAAATGAACTTATTCCCTCTCCACCAATGGAAATAACATGACCGCTGCACACTGACCTTATAAAAAGCCACAGAAGGCCTCTGGCAGTGATTTACTACCTGTCTTTGTCACCTTGAGATTTACTTCGATCTAGTCTTTATGCACCCAATGAGGCGAAGGGTGCTGCGACACCCCATGCACCCAACCTGCTTTGTGTTGGCCTATAAAAAGAGGTTCCCTAATTAATCAGACCAAAAACACAAAACACATGGGAAACCAGCACGACGAAAAAAAATAATAAAAAAGGAAAAAGATATACTTTGCGTTGAGCATTTGCGATTAAACACATTTAAAAACTCCATTTGTTTTTGAACAGTGCTCTCTCTGTATTTGTCTCTTTCTAAGTTTTATGTCCGCAAAATGATGTTGGAGACCATTGCTATGGCTACTTTGGGCACGGGTTGGTGATTCACAGTCATGGGAGATGCAACAAAGGATGCCTTTTGCTGCACAGTGCCTGCGGTTTTGAAGTGATGACACCCAGAGAAGATCTGTTTCCCTCCTTGTCCCATTACAGGCCGACGGAACTTGATTAACGTGGGGTCTTATTTGATTCTTCTTCCATTCCCCTTTTAATCAGCAACATAAATAAAATGAATGAATGATAAATTCCGTACACTGCCAAGGATGGGAGCCATTCGACCCAAACTGTGGCACCAGCAAACGCCAGGCTACAGACAATAATTACGGCCTGCTGTCTGCATTCTGTTGCTGCAGTGAGGTGACAGATCAGCAATACACAATCCCTGCTCTGTCTGTGACAATCCCGGCCTCCTCTGTCTGTCTCTGTGGCCAACCCTAACACAGCGGCCTCATAATGGGGCTTGAGGGCAGGAATTTTCACAGCCCCCACCCCTGCCTCTTAGGGAATGTTTTTAATGTGGATTTCCCCGGGACAGTTTTTAACATGGACCCCACTATTTGCTCATCCGGGAGAAGCTGTGTGGGGCACATAGTACCACTTGCCCTTTGGAAATAGCACGTTCAAAAAAATCTTAGATAAACTTTTCGATGCTTGTAGCAGCAGATAACTTTTGACGCACACTAGCTCTAAATAGGGCAGTTTTACAGATGTGAAGAACATATTTTTGCAAAAATAGCTTTAAGACTAAATGATTGTGCCTTTATGTTCTGCTGGTACTACTGAATTTATTAATGTGATTTCAGATTGGAAAAGGGTGTCTTCGCTGTGATCCTTTCTTGCTGGTATTTTCCTAAATTCTGCCTTCTTTCTTTCAGTTTTTTTAATTCTCAGGAGTTTTTTGCTTCAAAACTACACTAAGCTGCTAATTATTTCCTTTTTTCATGCTATTTCTGTTTTTTTACTGAATTCTTGTTTCTCATTTACAAATAAGTAATGTAATATTACACAGCTCTATATCTATGTCCAATGACCTGACTGATCAGTTACATTTGGAATACACAGAATTTACACAGAAGCACATAGAACATGTTCTGTCTGGACAGGCTACCAACCCAGTGCTGCTCACATGTTTAAGATTCATCCTTCCTGCAAGAAAGTAATATAATATGTCATTAAAATTCTATATTGTAGTTGTTAATATGTAAATATATATGTGATATTAAGTCATCTTGGTCGCTTCTTCAACATTTAAAAGAATCTTCTCAGAACATTCAGCCCAAGGTCTGGAACCTCAGTCAGCATGTTAAAGTTCAAAGTTACATCCAGACAAACCAACGATAATACTAAAGTGGAGATGAAGAAGAACCTCTTCCAAGCTCTCAAACACAGTAGTGGCAGAGTGATGATTTCGGCTTGGTCTGTAGCTGTATGCTATGGGCTCTAAGATGGGAGCTCATCTGTCTCCAAGTATTTGTTTGGGGTCATGCAAGATTAAAATAAGCAAAGTAACAAATCTGAAAGAGAATGTCTGAAAAAGAGTAAGAGGTATTAAAGTGACCAAGACCAAGTCGAGATAACCACTTGATTAAAACGGTGTGGATTGACCTCAAGAAAGATGAAAACCCCCAATCCACCGAAGTAACAACACAGGAGACTGATAACGTCACAGTGGAAACAATAACTTCAAGTTATTCCTGTTGAGTCCTAGTTGTATCATGAAGTGTACATAGTTTTCTCAGACACTGTTTTGATGGGCTGTTGGTTGTCTGATGTCTCATCTACCATAATTAAGACTTTATATGAATCACATAATATATATATTAAGGTATTGTTATGTTCTGAAACATAAAACCTTATAAGTGAGGGATAGTACATCTTCTGCCTTACAGAAATGAGACCAACACCTTGAGTCTCCCTGAGTCATTTATCAGCGGCACAGTGCCAGCTCAAAGTCACTGCAATCCCCTACACCCAATGACTCCAAATGGGACAAACTCCGCTGAGCGAAAGTGACCAAAAATAAAAAAAGAAAGATCCCACTGCCTGGCTCTTCGCACAGTTAAACACGCCCTGCAAAAGCGGTCTAATTTGAAGGTGTAGAGTATCACTGGCTCAGCTCTGCTGCTCTGCGTCTGCCCTCAGAATCACTAAATCTCAGCAAGTCAGCAGCACTGCAGCACTGACAGCTCTGTACCAGCCCTGTGTGCTGAGATGGGGGAAACGACAGAGGAAGGAGAAAATATTGGAAATAAAACTGAGTCCATCGAAACAAATCCCATATGTGTTCTTTTCTATTGCAGATCTGTATAAGTAAAGGGTGATAAATAAAAAATCTCAGACACATGTCACAAGGCTTCAGTAAAGAAGCAATTGTTCCCCACCAAAACCAACTGTCTCTGGGAAGATTAGTGTGAGATCATGCAAAATCTGCCATGTCCTGATTGTACTGATTGACAATGGAAAAGCTGCTGATAGTCACAAACTTTATAATTTTTTGATTACTCACCCCAGAAACCCCCACACTGCAAAAGAATGCATTGATAATACACTCTGACACGGTCACACTGAGGAAAAGCATGCACTGAAATAGATAAACTATTACTCAGTTGGGTGATATTTCAGCCTTGTGACACAACAAAAAACAACAGGATACACGAAGACAAACAGTTTGTAGAGTTGAGAGAGTTTTTTTTTTATTATTTTGAGCCAGTATAAAAAAATACACTTTCCATCAATGTCTCATTTAAATGTTTTTAGAAATAGACCCCTTTGGAGTAAAATATTTTCCAGTGTCTGAAAAAATTACATTATATTCAGTAGGACTTGCTCTTGAATATAAGAGCCATGGGAACAGATGGTAAATGTTCTTGTTTATACGCAAATAATAGCGATCCGGAGTTTGTGTGTACGGACGTTATCAAGCGTGTGTGTGAGATCCGATTTAGGATTGGGTTTACGGGGTGCCACTCAAGTCACCTTTTCGTTATTTGCATGAGGAGGAGACTATAAATAAGTAATGGTCCAGGAAACGCCTTTCCAGGCGCACTCCCCTGATGCTGCCGTGAGCAGAACGAACCCAGATCACGTTGCCTTCGTAGCTGACAGTACAAAAAAGAGATCAGCAAGATGTCCTACAGATCAGCTCCGCATTCGTCTTACAAAAAGATGTTCGGCGGAGACAGAACCGCGACCAGGAGCATCCACTCCGGCCGCCAGTTCTCCAGGCCGGTGCGCTCCTCCCGGGTCTCCTTCGGGCTCTCCTCCGCCCCGGCCATGTACGCCGTGAAAACCCAGAGGCTCCAGAGCAGCGCGGCCATGCCCCGGCTGTCCTCTGAGAACCTGGACTTCTCCCTGTCCGACGCTATAAACAGCGAGTTCATCACGACGCGCACCAGCGAGAAGGCGCAGATGCAGTCCCTCAACGACCGCTTCGCCAGCTACATCGAGAAGGTGCGCTTCCTGGAGCAGCAGAACAAGATCCTGCTGGCGGAGCTGGAGCAGCTGCGGGGCAAAGGCACGTCCCGGGTGGGAGATCTGTACGAGGACGAGATGCGGGAGCTCCGGCGCCAGGTGGACCAGCTGACCAACGAGAAGGCCCGGGTGGAGGTCCACCGGGACAACCTGGCGGACGACATCGACAGGCTGAGGGAGAAGTAGGAGGCGTGGCTGGTTTTGAAGCCTCAAAACCATTCCTGTTCTTATTCTTATTCTTATTCTTATTCTTATTCTTATTCTTATTCTTATTCTTATTCTTATTCTTATTCTTATTCTTATTCTTATTCTTATTCTTAT
>JABUIW010000217.1:3360403-3435937 GCA_013363375.1 Menidia beryllina
CTTATTCTTATTCTTATTCTTATTCTTATTCTTATTCTTATTCTTATAAATGTATTTAGAAAGAGTAATGAGGAGTCTATTTCTAAATACATTTAAATGAGACATTAATGGAAAGTGTATTTTTTTATACTGGCTCAAGATAATAATAAAAAAACTCTCTCAACTCCTCATTCTTATTCTTATTCTTATTCTTATTCTTTTTCTTTTTCTTTTTCTTTTTCTTTTTCTTTTTCTTTTTCTTATTCTTATTCTTATTCTTATTCTTATGTGCATATAGGCCTCATCAGAGTCAAACTTTCTGTCTTTGGCTCATCAGTCTGGACGTTGTTTTTTTTATTATTTCCCTGTCATTTTAAACATTATTTGGGCTATTCCTTTGCTGTCTTAAGACTGCCCCATCTTATTCTAGGAAATGTCTGTCACTTTTCCACAATGCACGTTCCCCCAGGCAACGGGTGATGGCAGAAAAAAGCTGGAAAAGGCAATAAAAGCAACTAAGGGAGCGACTCCACTGTTTATCTCAGAATGAAACTGCTCTTTGTGTGTTTGCAGGTTACAGGATGAAATCTACCAACGGGAGGAGGCAGAGGCAAACATGCAGAGCTTTAGACAGGTACAGTAAGATAGAGGTCACGCTGTTGACGCATTACAAAACTGTTCTTTTTTCTTTTTTTTTTGCCACATCCTTCTACATAGAGTTAATGAAAAGAAAACTGCTGTAACTTCAGATCGCTGATGGCCCCTCAGCCCCGCCCAGTCACCAACTCTGAACTAGAAAATAATTTGATAGAAGTAAGCTATTCATATTAGAAACCCCTCAGGTGATTTAGGTGAATCTGCCCCTTTTCTCTTATAGTAAATATTTATATATTATAGCTCAATCTAAACAGACAAAAATTATTTTGATGGCGCCACAGATTCTAGAGGTGGTCCAAAACAGCTATGAAGAAAACACTGTCTCTGGCTTAGTACAAAAGGGTTACGTTCTGGTTGTTGAGTTAAATCAGGCCTGCAATGGGAGGAGATCTTTTAAGTCTGACTGGTCACAGTGAATGAGCTGGACACCAGTGCGACAGCAGTGTGGACCCAGTGCGGTTATCAGAGCGAGAAGACGAGCCACCATGTGATGCGGCCGTCTCACTCCGAGAGAGAACGCCTTCACATAAGACTCGCTTTTTGTGGACTCGTCAGAGATCATTTCCTAACTCATTTGAACTCGTTTTAATGATTAAATATAATGACTCATCCAAATAGTTTCAAATGGATGCCAACATACACAAACAATTGAGTCTAATTTTAGACCTCCAGTTTAAAATAAATATAGATTTTTTATGGGTCCTGGGTTGCATGATCATGGTCCTGTCTGTATGAATGGCAGGAAGGAAGTGCCCATGTCCCGCCTCGATGGCACACAGACAACAATGCTGCGCCTGCAGCCGGTTCTTGCTCAGTCAGGCAGACAGTCACTCTACCAGCCTTGGGCTTGTTTGGGAAACCCTGCTGAATAGCACACTTTGTTTGGGGCATTAGTGCAGGGGCAAAGCTGATTCATTTGCTGATACCTCAATTACCAGCCTGCCAATGCCGTCACATGCAGTGTAGTGCCACCAAAGCCTGTATGTATGTATGTATGTATAACAGTTGCGAAAAAAATAAAATCTACAGTGGGATACTACTAGCACAATGGAATGTATCACTATTGATTTTTTTTATCTAGAGAAGAATTAGGGAGAAAGATTCCACTTTAAGAATTCAGTAAAAACAAATGCGGTTAAAAAGCGCTGGAATCGTGATGTGTGATTCTTTGTTTACATCACCACCTCCTTTAATTTAATCAAAGAGAAATATGGAAAAAGTGTTAAAAAAGGCTCTATTGCACCATTTCTCGTGAAACAAGCCATTGCAGTTGAGTATCCCTCGATTTGAAATCATTTAATTAAGATGTCATCAGGCTACATTCGAGAAAACTACATCACAATAGGGAAAGTGTTCTTTCATAAATGATACATTTGGACAACTATTTTATACTCTAGTATACTTATAAGAAGGGCATCATGAGCTTTTTATGAGCTAATCATGTTTTTCTAACATCTTTCAGAAAGCTTTAGTAACCATCAAACCGTCTTACAGAAATGTGTTGGTTAAAGGTACAATCAGACTGACTTCATAGCTGCATCTCGGCCAAAACAGTAGAATCAAAGGATGACACATACTCATCTGTTTGCAGCATCTGAAGTGACACACACCATGTTTATTTTTATGCATCTAGCAGAGGCTTTTATCCAAAGCGACTTACAAAGTAGAATATATACATGTGTATCTCCCCGTCGGAGGAACCGAACCAGGACTCCCGTGTGACAGGCGGGGACGCTCAACACTAGGCTGGCCCCCACCCATCATGCGCCTGCAGCTATTTTTTTTTTTATTGGATGCATGCGTTTGTGACCTTCCCCGGGCAGACATTGGAGCGTTTGTGTCAGTGGGCGTGGTGTGCTCTTTGCAGCATGTGAGAGAGCATTTCATTCTTCTATGTCAGCACATGCAAGATTCGTGTCACCTTCACGAGTCACCTGATTAAAGCGCCAGTGTCACTGCACAGGATGTGGACAATGCTGCTCTCTCCCGACTGGACCTGGAGCGGAAGGTCGAGTCACTCCAGGAGGAAATCAACTTCCTCAAAAAGCTGCATGATGAGGTAAGCTTCCTTTTCTTGTGACAAAAATTCAATCAGAGTGCTGCAGAAATGCAACACGTGTACTGCCTGTTTTGTGAAGGGTCCCTTTGGGAAGGGGAAAAAAAAGGAAATAGGCCAAATCATTTGAAATATTTGTTAATCTGCTCAAATGCCAATTAGGTTGGATTTAGTTGACCAGAGCTTTTCTAATAAACCCAGGAATGTGGTTCCTTCCTTTTGAAGGAAGCCCTTCAAAAAAGAAATGAATAAAAATAAATCCGTACATTGCACGCTGGCACAATTCTGCGTGCAGGAAATGCTGGAGCTGCAGACCCAGATCCAGCAGCAGCAGCAGCATGTGCAGGTCGACATGGAAATGGCCAAGCCTGACCTGACCGCCGCGCTGAGGGATGTCCGCCTGCAGTATGAGAACCTGGCCACCAAAAACATCCAGGAATCTGAGGATTGGTACAAATCCAAGGTAAAAACTGGCGACCTGTTAAGGGTGTGTCCTCCCTCCTGCTTGACTGTAGCTTGGATAGAGAAAATACATGAAAATGATAGATGGCGGTATCAGAACCAATATTTGCATTGAGCTTATGAATGAAGAAAATTCAGTTTGGCCCCTTTTTAGAAAGAAAAAAAACTCTCCAACAAAACTCAATGAATGATTACTAACTGCCCCCCTCTGTCACTGCAGCATCTTTCATAATTCACACACTACCAACCATAGTCGCTCTCCCTCTAGCTCAGACTTATTTTTTTACTAATCATTTAAGTTCTCTAATCTCTACTCCTTGTTTCTACTCTCCGTTGGGTTTGCGTCTCGGTCAGTTTGCGGACCTCACCGAAGCTGCGGCCAGAAATAATGAAGCTCTGAGGGTGGCCAAGCAGGAGGCCAATGACTACAGGCGCCAAGTACAGGCACTAACTTGTGAGGTGGATGCCCTCAAAGGAACTGTGAGTAGGCCATTTATGGCTCAGACACACAAAGACAACTGCATAAAAGAAAAAAACTAAATAATCCTGATTATTATTTTTATTTGAAAGCAGTTATTTTCAATTTCTGTCATGTGTTCTCTCTTGCCTGTGGACCCAGAATGAGTCCTTGGAGCGTCAGATGAGAGAGATGGAAGAAAACTTCTCCCTGGAGAACAATGGCTATCAGGACACCATCGGCCGCCTTGAGGAGGATATTCATAACATGAAGGATGAGATGGCTCGTCATCTCAGAGAGTACCAAGATCTCCTGAATGTCAAGATGGCTCTGGACATTGAGATTGCCACTTACAGGAAGCTGCTGGAAGGAGAGGAGAGCAGGTGACTCAATAACTAATATAACTCAGGCAAAGCTGATATTCAGAAGTTGTATAGCTGGCATACATTAGCCTTCATTTGATTGATCAATTATACATTTGGTGACCATGTGTTCTTTCTCCATGTACAGAATCTCCACCCCCCTCCCAAACTTCTCTTCTCTAAACTTGAGAGGTGAGATCCCCATTTGGATGTTGATTTTAGGAATGCTGTTATGAGCTTTGTAACACATCACACTGTTTTCTTCCACAGAAACAATGATTGATTCCAAACCTCACTTTGAAAATACAACTACCAAGAAGGTTCTCATCAAGACCATTGAGACCAGGGATGGTCAGGTAGAGTGTGCTCCAAGTCCTGTTTAAATGGGTAGCTTGAGGTCAGATGCTGTGTTCCTAACATGACCTGTCCTTTTTCAGGTGATCAATGAATCAACCCAGAACCACGATGACATGGAGTGATAACGTCTCCGCTAAACAATCAACACAAGCAATAAGGAAAATAAAAAAAGCAACTGAAGCCACGAGCAAGCAGGCGAACGGGCAACCCACAAACAGCTTCAAAAAAGTGCCTTTATATGTGATGATCCACTAAGCTTGTTAGTCAAGAGAGACTGTATTTTGCTTCCTCCGTTGCTGAAAGCACTTTGTCATGTCCGTGTAGGCACAATGATGAAATCAGCACAACTTAGCAATCCTCACTGAGGACTACAATAACATTTCTTTGTATGAAAAGTAGTTCTTTCGATCAACTCAGCATGCACACTTCGAGAAATCTGTATGCTAAAGATGTCGCAATTGCCTGTATGCAGCAATAAACCACGAGGACTGTGACTCCATACTGTGAACAAAGCGTAATACTTTGACATGCATCATGGTCGAAATGCAGAAGCAAGAACTGGAAAAGTTCACATTTCAAGCAACGAACCAACCACAAGATTTACATTAAGTGTTAATGTATATGTCATGCATGACATCCCTCACAGATTTTAAAAGATAAATGAGAAAAAAAGATATTTAAGTAACATAGTTATGAAATTAAGTTGTATGAAACTAACCGGGACTGTCATTTCATCATCAGTGCAACAATCCTAATCGGATACTTAAGCTCCAAATACAGAATACATGAAGATATTCTAAACAAGTTACTTTCAAGTTGATTTGAAGTTAATCCAAAAAACAGGTGGGAATGGCGGACAGAGCTTTGTCCTTCAGGTGTTGTGACTAGAAAAGAGTCCTCACCATACGTTGCCACTCTCAGTCGTTACTCCCTGTTCAACTGAAAGTAAGCATGAGGACACATAGATGGGTCAGAAATATGAAACCCAGATCTGCCTAGATCAGGGGTATCTAAATCTATCCTCAAGGTCCAGGTTCTTCAGTATGAAGAATAAAGTTTGACCATAATGTTAGATATTGCACAATTATTTAAACTCAGTCTGCTGATTAAACTTTAATTCAACTTAAATGAATGTATCTCGTACGAGCAATAAATCGAGTAAGGTTCTGTAGGTTTCTGAACTGGCTTTGGCTTTTTTCTGTGTAATGGCTTCCATGTTTGCTTTCGATTAACTCCTTTTTACTTGGATGTCCTCATATTCAGGTCAGCTATGTTTGTTCAGTGTTCAACTCTCAGCTGGCTTCAAGTTTCTAATATAAATATGTTTTCCCTGTTCCTCCTGTCATCATCACTGTGTGCATATCTGCCCTCTTCCTCTCTCCACGAGTTTCTCTTTTAGAATTTAGTCAAACCATGCAATCATCCACTGTTCAGCGCTGTGACCCTTAACGATCTAAAGTGTAATTTGAGTAAAACCGCTCAACCAGCTGAGTTTTGGTGCCATCTGTTGGTAACTAATGCAGATGTCCCATTTCTTCAAACAGAACGCTTTCAATTGGCTGCTTTTTTTCAGTGGCACCGTGCAAATACTTTTCCCCCCCTCGTGAGTTCAGACTTCGCGATCAGTCTCCAGGGATGCGTTGAAACGTGATTTTGACCCAAAGAAAAACCCAGTCAGAAACTCATCTGGATATTTCCAGATGAACGCCCTGATGAACCTTTGGCTTCTGCAATGCAGAAGCTACAGTTGACTCTGGTGATTTGTTAATTAATGTGGCTTGTTTTCACCTGCTTGTCCCGGGAGATGAGTGTGTTTGTCGACAGAGCAACTTCCATGTGACGCGCCAGTCTCAGGAAACACAAACCGTGGGAGACGCAAACATGATCCGTTAAAACTGCTCAACTGCTTCTTTGATAAGTTTCCTGGGTTCACCTCAGTCGAAACAGCTCACACTAAAGATCCATGCAAGCTGAACTGAAACAGATGCGGGTTTATTTTTAATTTATTTATTCATTTTTCTGTGGTGAGAACAGCATGGTCTCTACAGGTTTTGAGAGAAATGAAAGATAAACCTGGGAAACCTGATTCCGGCGAAGGATTTTAACCTTTTTATTCGGGATGGGTTCAGTGACTTCTGCTCTGACTAGAACGAGGAACGCCTTAGTGAAAGTAGGTTCACAGCCCGAGAACCACGACCCGGAGAGGAGCCGGTCCGCCCCGGAATCGGAGCGAGAAAATCGACCCAAGAAAAGGAGCGCGCGGTTCAACGTCTCGAGCCAAGCCGCCCGGCAGAGTTCGCGTCAGTCGCTGTCCGAGGTCCTGAGCAGACCAGACTCCGACGGAGCCAGGCAAAGTTTGAGGAAAAAGGTTCCCGATGGTCAGCAGAGCGGTGAGTAGGCGAGGAGGAACGCTTTGCCCTCCTTTTGTGGAGTTCAGCCAGGTGTTTTGGGTTTCCTGCAGGCGCATCCGTTCACAGGTGTCAGCGCACTGTCTCTGCAGAAAGAGGACCTTTCAGCACGGTTTATTTTCCAACAAGAACTCTGAAATGTCCTTTAACATCACGGCATTGTATTTTATAGTAATTTAAACGAGTCATTTAAAATCTGTTTTAAATAACACTTGGTTGACGTCTTATTTTTTAACCTTTTTTTAGTTCAATGAAACAAAATAAAACATCCATCCATCCATCCATCCATCCATCCATCCATCCATCCATCCATCCATCCATCCATCCATCCATCCATCCATCCATCCATCCATCCATCCATCCATTCATCCATCCATCCACAAATGTGGACTTTCTAAAATGAATGTAATTTCTAATAATAACATTGGAAGTCATGTGTGGATTAAATAGGGAAACAAATGGCTTTTAAAACATCATGTCTAACTGTGAATAAGTTTTAAAAGTATTTCTGTGAAATTTACTGACTTGAAACAAAGATTGTCTTACAATGATAGTACCTTTTTACTAAAGCATAATGAAGTAAAAAAAATTGGTTCACTAAGACAAATGGTACCACCCAGCAGCCCACAAAATATTAGATTTTCACAAATAGTGAACTTAGAAGCCAACATCTGTGTTCTTAAAAAAAGCTGTTAAATTGTTTATATTATATGTATACTAAGATCACTAATATCAGAAATGAAAATGTATTCACCGCTGAAATGCCGTTGTTCTAGCCTTGAAAGAACAGGTGGGGTTTGTGTAATGAACAATGACTCAGTACCATTTATTGTCTCCATAAATCATCACAGTGAGTCAGCATTTGTCAAAGTGGGGACGTTTCCAAATTGGATGCTGCTGTATGAATACATTTTAGTTATTACACATGTGCGTCGACCACCGTTGCCTGCTAAAATGTCTGCTGTAGTTTCATTTTTATGTCAGGAACATTCAGCAGTTGCAAAACTAATAATCATATCCGACAACTGACATAATCAATTTGATCAAATTAAAATGAATTGAGATGTAATATTTTAAATTGTAGAAGTTTACAGTACCTTCTTCTGCCATGAAACTATAAGATGTCTCCTTTTACATATCAGTTTAAATCATGAGAAAAGTACACTAATCCATGCAGACAGTCATCCGTGTTTGAGTGTGTATTTCATTTTTCATGTCAGACTCTTTCTCATTGTATTCCGAGAAGTATATGATTGTTGGATGATGAATTGTATCTTAGGGGGTCAATTTGACAAATTCTATCTTTCTCATAAGTTTAATTTTTCAGGTTGTGCCGACATCATGGCTGCTGTTTCACTTTTACACTGCAGACTGTTGTGGCTCAGCTTACAGATTTCTGTATAGATAAGACCATGTGATCACTTCAGAGGATCAAGTAAAAATGCCACTGAAAAAAGGTTTTCTCTGAATGAGCACCAGCTCTTTGAAGGCCAACCTCAATGCAGCATATCTTAACTATCATAGCATCTATTTGATGTGCCTGAGACTAAAATAAGCTAAATTAAACACTCTCTCTATTTGAACAAATTTGGAGATGAAAATGCTGTTTGCTGCAGGTTTATGTTTCTAGAGATGTGTACACCAATAAACTACAACAATAAACACATTTTCCTTATAAGTACTTGCTCAGGCAAGCTTACTTGACAACATTTAGAATAAAAAAATCAACAAAATCATCATTTGAAATGATTCAGACCTTTATGTTATTCAGTGTTGCTTGAAATTCATTCTGTTTATCTTCACTTCATTACATTGCCGTCACTTCTAGTTTCAACTCCCTGCATATCTGTCCCAGAGGAAGATACCTCTCCCTGGTTGGTTCCTTGAATACCATCTGCACTGTGGCGTTTCCATGACCATATGACAGTGTAGACTCCTGTTGAGTGTCCTCCTTGTTCCCCAGCGTCATCCGTGTGTAATGAGGAGTCTCATCATGACTCTCAGCCTGACTGTACACTCATCTGCTCCCTCCTGGGGAACAAAAACAAATAAATCTGCCTCCCCATCAGCTTATTGGCTCATCTGGCCGGGTTGCCTCAGTGTCAGACAGTCCCAGATGTGTAGTGACCTCAGCAGTTGCTTAACTGTGGAGAAAACAGTTTGACATTGCCCCCAGAGCTGTGGACTGACTACCTGAAGTTGCATGTCAGTGAAGGTGCACACTCCAAGAATGATACGAATGCAAAATTTCAAAGAGCAGTGGTTCTCACCCCTCACAGAATAACACCAGTGTGGCAATAAGAGTGGTACTCAGCCAGGAATATACTTGCCTTTCCTTACATACAGTCATGTGTGCTGTTTGCCTTGGATATCTGAGTTTTTTTTTCATTTTCTTCATGGGATATCTCTGTGAATTGCCTTAGAAAGGAAGCTGAATGTTTACAAGCTGGTCGTGGTTCTGAAAAATGAAGGTCACAGGTCGAAGAAAACAAAACAAAACCAAAAAAACGCATAAAGCAATACAACAAGCCAGTGGAGCAAGTCTTCAGCCACCCACATCACATCTTTACAGTGTGTATCTGCCAACGTAGAGCAACAGATATGTTTTGGATATACAAGTTGTTTAGTCGATGTGTCACTGTCAGTTTCTTACATTGAGGACCTCAAGTTGCTCCCTATTGTGAAATATTTTATAGAGAGTTGCATTCTGATAGCAGGGTGAATTCAGAGCTGTGGAGGAAAGTGGCATTTGAGACTGTAGGAAGCATGTTGTAAAATTTTGAAAGGAGGACTTTCCAAGAGCTGCATACTTACAGCAAGAATTGCACAATATTTTAGTTTTCTTTTTTTTTTTCCCAGCCATCATATTTGGTACAGTTAATTCACTGTATTCGCAGTTTACAACTCTGTTTGCCCTGAGAGAATTTTCATTCATACTTAAATGCACTTTTATGTTAATGCTGAAATATCTATTTTTAAACCTGATGACAACAAAACGTAACACTCAACACCCAAGATTGAACTATTTTTCAAATTGAATTGCAGCACATATTGCGTTCCCTCATCTTAACGCCTTTTATACGTTGTTCTTTGTTGTAGGATTTTAACAGTTGAACATATAAAGGGGTCTTTGTAAATCATCAAAGTTCTACCTCCATATCTGTGATTCTGCTCCACATGTTGTTTCTTCTTTTTTTTGTTGTTGTTACATTTCTAATGAATTGTAATAACATATTTCACATTTTTATATTATATTTCTTTCCCCCAGTTTATTAAACTAACATAATTTAAAGCATTTTTTATTGTAAACCTTATAAATTCGATAGTAAGATATCAACTTTTTTCCTTTTTCTCATAATGTACTTGAAAAAACTCTGATTAAAGTATTCTTTTTTTTTTTAAAGTTTTGACTTCTTGGTTTGGCAGCCACTGACAAATATGTATTATATGAGTGTTACCACTTGTAACAGACAGCTCAACCTTACTATCATCAGACAGTTGAGGGTCATAGTTTGAATTATATATCTGACAGCTTCTCGGTCCTTTTCAAATAACACAGGTTAGCTGCTTTGCTTGGATTTGTGGGGGATGTTAGGGATTTACACAACGTTTGGCTCTAATGAAAAGGATTACTCTTGTTTTGCCTGCCAGCCTAACACTCACCCAGCTGGTTTTGGTTCTTTTATCTGGAACCACGCTGTTACAAAAATCATTAGCTAAACTCCTACACTCTGTAGCTCAAAACTTCTCTTCCTCACACTCTTCTTAGTCTTGGTGTTGAAGGATTTGGATGATGATCTCCGTTTTGTCAGCTCATTTCCCCCAGGTTTGCAACGCAGGTTAACATTAACCTTAAAGGTTCCTCTAATGAGTATTTAGCTGGGGAAAAGCTAAGCTCCCTGGCACCCTGTGTGTCTTAATTACATGAGTGTGTCACTGTGGTGACAGTGGTGTGGGGACTGACAAAGCTTGTGTCATTCCACAGTGAAGGGGAGACCTATAATGAGCTTGTTTTTCTGTCTGGTTGCGTAGCTGTTGTCTTTAATAGAAATTACACAATCAAGAAGTCCAAAAATGTTCCGTCTGGATTATTTATACTGTAACCTAATGGTGAAAGGATTATTTATACTGTAACCTAACGGTGATATATCTAGAATATACCCATAGTTAAGAGAATGTTTGCATTCTTATCTGTTTGTTTTTAACTTGCCATTGACCTACCAAAACATTGAACAATCTGAATTTTTTTTTTTTGGGAGCAGTTTAGTGCCAGAGGCTTGTGCTAATCCCAATAGTATGTCCTCACCTCCCCTTCATGTTCTCAGTTCATTGATGTCTATTGGTGATGGCCTGTCCCACTGTTTGATGGCAGATCAAAGGTTGAGCGACAGTATCTGCTCCGTGGACCTCAGCAAAAGACAGCAGGTGCGTTTTTATGCCCATAATCCACTGTAGTTCCAGTTTGTTAAAGAACAGGTTCAGCATGACAGCTGAGTGAGGTCTGTGTCTGTCCCATCAATTCAACACGCTCATATGAGAATGAATAAATGAGGTGCAAAAAAAAGAAAAAAGGCAAATTAAAGGAAGAATAAATGTCAAACTATATTTAAAAAAAACAAGGCACCTTTATGAGTGTGAACGTCTGACAGATCAGCCTGTTGCTTTCTGATGGTGACATCCTGCTAAAGCACTTGAAAAAAAAAGGATCTTGACAAGGATTCAAAAGAAATTTTTGCCAAGACCGACCCCTCACAGCATCAGTGCTAAAACATGGTATTTGTATGGATTAAAAAAATTAATAGAATCCCACTGACAATTTATTTATTTATTTATTTTTGACACATATGGAGCAAAATCTTTACATTTAAATCTGCATAGTGATGCTATGTCAGCCCTCAAACAACACAAACGTAGAACTGAGATTCATTTTGAATTTTTCATCCATCCACCCATTTTCTGAACTGCTTATTCCAAAATGGGCTTGTGGGGAGACTGGACGCTTCCCAGCATTCAATGGGCGAGAGGCAGGGTACACCCTAGTACACCCAGGGCCACACATATAGACACACAACCACGCACACTCATTTACCTTTTTTTTTTTTTCAATGCTAAATAATTCACAAGTAGTTTGTTCAAGTTCAGCCATTCAGCCCGTTTGGAGAAGCTTGCCCTTTCAACACAGTCAGAGGACTTTTTTTTTTCCTAAGGTTAAAATTGTTTTAATGTTTATATATTCAAAATGGTTTTAATGTTTATATAATTTCATTCATAGTTATTAATTTTCTTCATAGAAATGTATGCTGTCTTATTCCATTTATATGACAATGAGCAATCACACATGCACATTAATAGCCACCACATTAGCAAAATTACACAAGAGGGAGTGCTGAAGCGTGGAATATCCAAAGTCGTCTCTCAGTTATTAACAAAACATCTTTGATTGTGATATTGTTCATAAATGAAAGTTTCGGGGATGGAGTGAAATGGGTGGAGGGGGGCCCACCTTAAACCTGATTAGCCCCCCAGGTTTTTGTTTGAAAAACAGATGTTAATTAACGCAACAAAAACATCTGGTTTGCCTGAATGAGCCCCACATGTCCAAGGGCAAGTGAACGCATCCTGTTGTTTGGGCTGTTCTGCCACAGTGCTTTCATTCCAGCAAATTTTTTAAATAAAAATGTTGTTTGCCTTCTTGTTTCTGTAATCACCCTTGCGTTGAGTCCGGTATCGGAGGTCTTCTGAATGCTGGTGGCTTTAAGGCTTTGTTGTGATGAACGCATATTTCTGCTTTTTCGTACAAATGCAGGAGCCGGTTTGCTCTCAGGGGAATGTCAGCATACTGGAAGCTGTCTGTTACAGCTGCAACCCTCCTGGGTAGCAGATGGCTTTTAAACCAAACTAAGAGTCAGACTAAAAGCTATTTAGGAGCTATTTTTTGGGGGGTTATTAAATAATTATTCCTAGAGCTAGAGAGTTGAGCATTAAACAAAACATTTTTAATACCATGTCACCAGTATTTGTGGTTTGCCTGTCTGAATCAAATTACACAGTTTTGTCCGTTTGTGTAATGGCTGCAATGCACTAATATGCTAGTTATTAACACAAGTCATATTTTCTTGGAGACTTAATTACTTTTTATGTGTGTTTGTATCACTAACAATGTTTGGGTTGTTTCTGTCGCAAAGACATTTCCTTTTTTTTATATACACGTTATTTATTAGTTTTTTCTTGTTCCTTTTCAGAGGTGCCTTACAGCATCTTGTCTATTTGTCTTATTTGCCTTATACGCTTTGGAGCCATTAACAGATTTACCTATATGTTTGTTTTAATATTCCCAAAACACATTTGAATAATCAGTAAATGAAAAACGCTTAAATATTATTGTGGGAAACTCATTCTGTTTACTGCATAATTTTTCAGCCTATCTAGTGCTCAGCGAGCCTTAGGATATGTCTGACCTTTACACACCAGACAAGCTGCAACATGATAAAAACTCTGATACTGACAGCCAAAAATGCAGCAACTTTCAAGCATTTTAATAATAATAATTAAAGATAACCATGACTTTTGAGAACATCATTAATTTATCACTCAAAAATATAAAATATATATACATATTTTTTTTCTTTTTCTAAGTTTTAAATCTCTTGCATTAGTAACGTTCAAATAATTAGTCCAGGAAAGAGCTCATTCATTCATACAATGATTTTAGACATTGGCTGGGATAAAGAGTTAACTGGTTTATTTAATTTAGTTGGAATCATGAATAACCGCATTTCTGAATCTTTTTAAAAATTACACGGGGTAATAAAAAAAAGGATTTATAAATTTAACGTAGGGTTTTTATTCTCTTGATTTAGTTGTTTTTGTTTTTTTTGGGTAGTAAACTTTTGGCACACAAAATGCCAATTATCAAGGTGATTGTTGCTTTTGGCAAAAATCACATGGCATTGAATGTATTAGAAAAAGATATATGTTATTTCAGAAACATTTTCAGCTGTTTCAGTCTTCCATAACGTGCTCATCAGATTCAGAGATACGAAACAGAAAAAAGAAAACCCATGTCATTACCAAGTGTGATATCTGCACCGAGGTGTGTGAATGAGGAGAGGGAGGAGAAACCCTATTTGATGAGCTAATGTGCACTTTGCCTGAGGCACCATGACACCTTTATTTGACGGTGGCAGGTGACAAACTACATAGTAGGCGAATGGATTTCATGGTCTTCTAGTTAGTTTTTCTGAGATTTAGCTTTTTGACAATAAAAGGTCAAAGAACTGAATGTTTCTAATGTCTTTATGTGAGTGCTCTCAACGGAAGTCTTTCTGGAAACCTTCTGTTGCAGTGTCTATGGGCCAAAGCATAAGGCTATGAAACACCATGCAAACATCATGAAAACAAACGCAGAAGCACCCTCTTTCAGTAAAGTGTATTATATAATCTCCACTCTAACTACTCTAACCCCCAAAATGCATTATTGAACAGGGAGCTTTGAATATGCTACAATGCACTTTGCCCGTGCTATAACTGTGTTTGTGGAGAACTCTTTCATTAAAAATCCAGCCCTTTGGCACATTACTTCTCTGAATTACACGTTATTGACAGAATGTAATAATGTTGGTGACATGACTCCTCAGTAATATGATAATATCATTAACGATATTGGCAGCGCTGAGATATCAAGAGGTTATTCATGTAACGGATTAAAAGCACATTGTAAACAATATGAACCCTTCAATCAACGTCTGCTGACAAGAGGAGTAAAAGATGATATATGAAATATAATGTAGAAGCTACCCTGGGACAGGAAGCCATTTCATGTTATACAGTGACACAGTGTTGCAAATTCATCCTCACAAATGGGTACATACAAAATGAAAACTCAAGGAGAGCGGAGTGACATAACAGGAGGGAAATAAAGAACTCCTTCTATAGTTCACAAATAAAATGAGTGACAATGGGCTAAACTGACTCAAAGTGGTGTTGAACACCTGAGGAGGTAATGGAAGGTGAATCAACACTTTGTTTGTTTTTGTGTGTGTCCGCTAGTTTGAAACTCATCTGGAACAACTTTATTGAGCTGTCATTGTATTATAGTCCACTCGCCCATTGTCAGTCCTCATTTTGAGTGGGCCCCCATCTCTGACTGGTTGGTTTTTGGCATCTGAATAGTTAGAATTACAGGTCATACATGATGCAACCAGCAGTAAAATGCTTTTAAGGCTCCTCAGAAATGAAAGTTGACGCATGTAAAAACAATGATACAAAGTGATCAAAGTGTGAAGTCGTGCAGGTCACTTAACACTTCCAGGTTGTAAATGTGTAGTCATAATATTGTTGGGGATTTGTTATTTCCAATCAGAAAAGAGTGTCAGGATGTCTTACATTTTCTGATAATGAATTATGAACCAGCTGAACCAAGAAAGTTTGTATAATCGTACGACATCCATCCATTATCGTTACCGCTTATTCCCTAACGGGGTCACGGGAGGAACTGGAGCCTATCGAGGTGATCAATGGGCCATAGGCGGGGTAAACCCTGGACGGTCTGCCAGTCCATTGCAGGGCCACACAGAGACACACAAGGACAAACAACCACGCACACTCACACTCATTCCTAAGGGCAATTTGGAATGTCCAATCAACCTAACATGCAGGTTTTTGGACTGTGGGAAAAAGCTGGAGAACCCGGAGAGAACCCACGCAGACATCGAATAGTTAATTCTTCGATTGAAACATTAGCTCTGGACATAATCCAGACACATTTTTCAATATCTAGTAGAGTTGATTGTTCATAAAATGTCATTAAGGCGGGGGTGTTGTAATGCCTCTTAATCCACTTGCTTTCCTTCCATATTGTATTAATTATGTCAGGCTGATTGTTATTTTGCAAACAAACAACAACACCATGCTAGAGGATTGAAACAGTCAACAAACAGTCATGCGAAAGTAAGCAATTAGGAACAGGTGGTTAAATATGCTTCAATTGCACAAAAGTGAGAGTCCTTCCTCACAAAATTGAGAAATAAAGTCACAAAGCATTTTTAGTATTGGGTTTTTTCTTATGGCATTGAAAGCCATCTTAATAAATTTGAGAGAAGGTCAACTCAGACCCCTCGTTGGGACGGGACAGTGAAAAAAACAGCCCTTGTCTAAATGTCAGATTGTGCTAATATGCAGGTCTTTTGTCATCTGTTGACCCGGCATGTGCTGGTATGTGCTTGTGTGTGTAAACACAGGGAAATGGGAACTGGTAAAATGAAATGTGGTTTGATAAAGCGTAAGGGAAGGCTTCTTCGTGAATTACATGTCCTTGTCCAGCCTTTTTAAAATCAGCTGCTGCCCAGACGAAAAACACACTTACACAAATGGAGCCATTCAGGTGGAAGGAAGATATTTTTTTCCAAAGAACACTCTGTATGCCCATAGCGACCTTTGTCTCTCTGCCTGAGCAAATAACTCATGCGAAATGAAAAGCAGTGGCATTGATTTAACGACTTGCTAAATGCTGAACAGTAGCACGCTCTTCCCCTCTTCCTATCAGCGCTTCAGCCTTTTTTTTATGTCATTCTGCATGATTTCAGTGTCAGTTTCTCTGTTTAAGACCACAGGAGCACAACTAGAACAAACCCCAATTGGTCTGCACCATGGCAACTCTTACCTGTGACTGCTATGGGCTGAGTTCTTGACTGTGGGAGGAGTCATGCCAGTTTAAGCACTTCTGGAGATGTGGTCTCCTCACCATCACCGCCACCCACCTCGCGCACTTACTGTACCTCTCTGGGAGGAGAGATGAGGAGAGAGAGTGGGAAGGGAGGGGTGGAGAAACATTGAGAGCAGAAAACAAATCAAAGAGCCACGATCTGCTTGAAATTAGCTTGTTGAGGTGTGAGAAGCAGAGCGAGGGAGAGAATAGAAAAGCACAACTAAAGCACAGGGTGGAGAAGGACTTGCTAGAAATGCTCCTATTTTTTTTCTCTCCCTGTAATGAGAAGTGGCGAGTCTATGACAGTTTCTCTCCAGAGCACCGCACTAACCAGAGTCAGAGGACTACGTTTTTTGCTCTCTCCACTAGGAGAATTACCCAATCGGACCTGAAACTACACACCACACGTGACAAGAGGTATTAAAACCAGATTAAAAGGAAGCAAAGGGGCGACTGGAGGGTGCCAAAGAGATGGAAGCTAACTCTAAAAAGCATCGATTTAGGAAAGGCCGGAGTGCCACCTTCAGCATTGATGGCTTTAACATCACCATTGGTAAGAATCAGAGCATGAGGAAAGTGTGTTTGTATAAAAGCTAAAGGCAACAAAGTATGTGTGAGGGGAGTAGGACACATGAGTGAGACGGGGCATGCGGCTGGGCAGCGAGGCGTACGGCACAGGCACAACATCGTTAAACACATCACATTTCAGCCTCTCTGCACAACTTGACACATTAGTCTATTCAGCTGAAGTTAGCGCTGGTCTCTGTGCAGCGGCTACACCATGGAAACAAGGAACCTGAAGACTGAAGCTGGTTGCAGCTGACGTCACCAGGAATTCGTTCCATTGTCTTGACAACCGGAGTTCACGAAGTTGTGTGCACCTTGCTGTGTGTGTGTGTGTTTTTAGGGCTCTCACAGGAAATTGGGATGGAACACCATAAAAAAAGATACTAATCCAAAGATGTTCTGTGCTGTCTATTCGGACTTTCTGCCTGAGTAGTTTACTGGCTGTGTTTAATGACTGTAGTTTGGCAACTTTGTTATGCAAACAGCAGCGCTGACCTGTTGTCAAGCAGGCAAGTTGTGACGTTAAACAAAATGTGATGTAGTTAGCAGCAGTCCAGGCTGATTTAATTAAAATTTTGACTTCTGTTTACAGTACAAATACATTTTAAAAAAAGAGTGAAAATAGGAGGAGTCACTATAACAGCCGGGATTTGTATAAATGAAAGTTGCTGGTGCAACTCAACAGCGAATAAGAAAAGGCAGAAAACTGTGTCATTACCTTTAGCAGCTCTCAACTGTGTGTGTCACATGACAGTGTTTTTGGTATGGTTAACTGTAAGCAATGTTTAAAGCTTGAAAGAAAAAAAAAAACTTTTCAAGCATACCCACATTTGGATGTGAGCTGGCACAAGATGAAATGTTGCTGGATCTGATGAATATTTAAAATGATCTGCGCAACTAAATTAATTAAAGCTGTACTAATCTGAAATATGCTGATAGCAAGTGGCGGCACTGTGTGTCTGGGGCACTTCACAGAGACCACTTCATGGACAATTATCATCCAACATTAACGCTCTCTGTACTGTAGATTTACATAGTTTACGCTTCACAGCTAATTGTGTTGGTTTTGCAGCAGGTAGCTGCATTTTCAACGACCACTACATCAAACTACTATGATGTAAAAATCAAATTTGGCTTTTGGGGGTGGTGGGTATGGTGTGCAAATGCTTCACATGCAGAAATGGGGTAAAATAAATCAACTAAATAGCTGGTGAGTTTCAGGTCCAGTGAACAAAATTTGAATTACTTAATTCTTTTTTTTTTTTTTCAAGGCTTAGGAATGAGCTTGGCTGTCATGAACATAAAAAATATTACGCAATTGTCACCGGGCAAAAATGTGCACACATTTTTCTGTCTCCACGTTTCCTGGTTACCTGGGCGACAAGTTCCATTGACTGTGATGAACCCACAACCTTCTGCCGTTGGATATCTTGAACATTTACTCAAACAACTTGAAAGAGTTGCAAGGTTACTCAAACAAACTTTTGTTATTTTTTGATGGCAAGGTCAGGCTTGGTTTCTGTTCATTGTCTGTGTTCTCATCTATCACCTTTATTAAACGCAGCAAGGAGTCGTTTTCTGGATCGGATGAAACGAAAATAAAATCATTAAATAGGAAATGTAGGGTTTCTTTTCAACGAGAAGCACACAGAACTGCAACAGCCAGGGGCTTTTTTAAAGTAGCAAAAATATTATTTCAACCCGGTGCCTTCTGCTTTTCCCCTCCTTATGAGATAGAGGAAAGCTTATTAAGTCTAGGGAAGGAAGCAAGATATCTCTTTGTTGTATGTCCATCCAGCAAAAAAGCATTTTGGCTGCTTTAAATCAGTATCTGAAAATGTATGTTTCTACCGGTTGCTGACGTTTTGCTGTCTTTACATCGAAAGACAGGAAAACGTATCCCGGTGCCACAGTATGAAAAAAACGGGGGGAATTAAAGGCGAGGTCATTGAATGGGATGCAGAAATTAAACACAAGGGATGCTTGATAAAAAAAAATGTTCAGGGCTTGAAGCCCCATCCTGAAAGTTCTATATTAAGTCCTACCTAGCCCTCTACTGAGGTGGCTTTGGTTCTTTGTCTGGGTCTCTGCTTAGACCCTGGATCCTGTGATAGAGTGGGTGGGGGTTGAGCTAATAATCCCCTGAGAGACTTTATCTCCCGTAAAAGATTCCTGTGGCCAAAATGCAGCTTTTTGTTCATTTAGCAGCTAATGATCTGGGTGTTTTCTGTGAAAATGAGCTTGAAATGGAAATTGAGCAAACAGGAGAATGATATTAAATTCATCCATCCATTATCCATGCCGCTTATTCCTGGTGGGTTGTAGGGGAGTTGGTGCCTAACATAGCTGACTGTGAACGAGAGGCGGACTACAGCCTGGACAGATCGGCTGTCCATCACACAGAGTCAAACTACCACCCACATTCTCTAGACGCTAGATTAACTGTAGCAGTAATCACACCATATGAATTTAACTTTTTTGCTCATCATTTAAATCAGGCACTGCCGAACCTATTTTTTTAAAATCTAGCATCAGCACGCATTTTATGTCTTATTCTGTTATAATCTAACCAGACAGGGGGCTGAAATAGCCGTGATGACAGAAATGAGAAATTTAAGACTTAATGCTAAGGAAGAAAGTTTCAGATGGTTTCATAGAGACTTTATGAAGCCGCAACAGTTCTTTGATGAATAGAAAATGGCATCAAAACCTGCACTAAAGGAATGAGTACATTTAAAATACACGAAACAATTTTAGCTTTCATGGCTAAATCCTCTAATGGTTCTAAACTGTCGCCATCACGTCTCTACATCAGGGCCACGCTTCCCATAAGCATGGCTGTTGTCATGGTAACCACAAGTGTCACAATCAATTGCTCAACGGTCCCACGTTTTAGACTGCACAGCATCACCTCCTGTGATGCGTGACTCCTAAGCAGTGGTGCCTCATTGCCTGGCTGGACTCGTCGTGTTGTCTCCTCTATTAAACTCTGAACCTCAACTGTAGCTGGCAGCCTCTGCTTGCTTTCCAACTGAGGTGTTTTGTTATGTGCTAGGTTATTTGCTCTGCCTATGTTACAAGGTACACGAGAGGGAGAAAAGCTTTTGCAATTTTTCAAGGTTTATCTAGGAGTACAGAGAATCTGAGCTCCCCCCCGCAGATTTATATTAATGTTGAGGCGCCTGTCTTTGATTTTTGGTTTAGTTTTTTCTATAATTTCTTCCCTCAATTTTCACTTCCGTTCGGTTCATGCCTGCATTTGATTCCTGGAGGAAAGGGACTTTTTTCTCTATACCAGCTTTGAACAAGGCATGATCAAATTGAAAGAAAAGTTGTAATTACTGACAATTTGTTTTGTCTGGCTTTTTGTGATAGCTGCTGTAAAGACACTTGACATGTGGCTTTTTGTCTTTTCCTAGAGAACTGAGCTCCCGCATTGTTTGGTAAAACTGAGCATATAAATCCAAATAAACTATCTATCTATCTATCTATCTATCTATCTATCTATCTATCTATCTATCTATCTATCTATCTATCTATCTATCTATCTATCTATCTATCTATCTATCTATCTATCTATCTATCTATCTATCTATCTATCTATCTATCTATCTATCTATCCATCTATCTATTTATGTGATGTGTTTGCCTTTCCCTGATTTTAGAACAGCCAGAAAAAAAAATCAGTCTCACAGAATCAAACATTGGAAGATAAAGTGGTGAATTTAGACTTTCCACACATACCATTCTGTTTCCATGGTGAAGCCATGCTTTTTCTAATATGTTGACCTTAAAACAAACAATGTTTTGCTGGATCTTATAAGAGATAATAAGCTTACTGATGTGGGTTTTTCATTGGGCTTTTTCTTCCATCTCCTTTACCTGGTAAATTAGCATGTTCTTCAAAGTCCATGCCTCCATTTTGCAATACATTCATAATAGCGTGTAGTAGACCTTGCCCTCAACTGACACTTATACAATACGCTTACCTCTGTGAAATGATGTTATGAAAAGATCCCTGCAGAGATCTTCAGCTCTCCATCAGTGTGTCTACGCACAATATCAGTGCTATGCACCCACTAACTGTTACTATAGTAAATATGCACTCATCTATGTACATGCACAGGCCACTAACCTCCATATTGCAGCTTTACAATTTCACTCTCCAAGGTCCTTAACTCTAGTCCTTAAAAAACTGCAGTACACAGCTCTCGGTACGCCGAGCATAACTTTGGTACTCTGTGTACTTTAAGAGCGAATCCTTCAGCATCTGTTCAAATTGTTTTTGTGTTCTACAGATGCATTTTTGTGGTGAGTGCAGAAGACATGGCACACTAGTTACCATGTACACAACTAGGTGGCGGACTTGGCTTGTGTGTCATGGAAAGCCTAATCAACATGCCTCTTAGGGTGGAGGTTGTCTCAAATATAGTAATCATCCCAGGCCTATACATATATGTATATATCTTTAAGAAAGATTTTAGTCTCGGTGTGCTTTTTAATGCTTTATGTTACCTAACTTGGTTTTGTTCATATGGGATTGATTCTATGGTTTTGATCTTTTGTTGCCTCTTTTTTTAATCATGTAAGTAATTTCTGATATATTCACAGGATTTCAGTGTATAGATGTCTGCTTCATAATTTCATCATTGCTTTGTATTTATCTCCCAAGTCGGCCATAGCATAAGCTTGAGAATTACTCACTGTACCTACTAGAGACACACCTTCTTCATTTTTGTTTTTTTGTTTTGGCTACTACTTTGTCTCTGTCTCCTACTCTGGGTTTTAATTGCACCTGAATGTGATGCGCTGTTGCTCGGCAAAGTGCAGTAAATCACTGAACAAACATTCATATCAAGATGCACTTTAGAACTGTCCACATCTTTACTACACACAGTCGAACAAAACAAATCATGAACATGTCTTTGTTTTAACTATTCGCATCGTGATGTGACACCAGCGTCATTTTGAGATGTTATTTCTCAATGATGGTCTCTCGGTTTAATTCGCTCCTTCTTTTATTTTACAGTAAAACTGTCTAGGTTGGTGAGCACAGCCAATTAAGCTGAAACACCTCACTGAGTCATAGCGGCCTTCACAAAGAAACTTGTCTTGTTATAACACAGAGCCCAGAAGTTCGGTGATATTCATTTCTGATGAGCTCCAGAGTTCATTTGGCCACCCAACTGCCCGGTAAATGTTCAAAAGCACACTGAGCTGTAGGCTAACTAACCACTATTGTACGGATTTCAACAAATGTGTGACTGTATGTCACATAAACCGCACTTTGATTACAAATGTTACTTTGTTATGTCCAAAAATGACAGTTTTATTTATATTGATTCAATACTATTTATTAATACTATGCAAACTGTTTTGGTTATAATGTTGTATTATGTTCTCCACTCATGCACTCAACCTGCCTTTACTTGTTATAACTTAAATTCATAATGAGGCTCTCAAAGACTTTGTTTGTGTGGTTGTGAATTTAATTAATTGGAAAAAAATAATGGCAGTAAGTCATTCATGTTAATTAGGTGTTTGGAGAGGATTCAGCTGTCCGATAGAAGGGTTTCCGTTAAGTTATTCAACATAAAACTGGAAGGTCAGAGGTGGCTTTTTTATGTTCTTCTTGAATTCTAAATAATGCAAATAGATAATGTCTTGTGAACATGCTCAGGTGCTACAATCAGGTATAAAACATTACTGCCTACAATCTCTTTGGATGGTCAGCCTCCTGCTGATAAAAGCTCACAGTGAACCACTTCCTGGGCTCATTGAATCTGGTCTGTCGGTCATTTTGACTCTACAGAACATCCAGTGCTGCTCTTAACAAAATAACCCTTTCTACATCGTCATCATGACTCAAAATAAGCTCCTGAAGTCCTACTGATGATGAAAAAAGAAATATTCTTTTTCAAATTTTGTCCTCTGTGTTTTTTTTTCCTTTCTCCCCTCAAGTCATTTAATAGTCAACATCTAGTGGCCAAAAGTGGAGCTACATCATAAAAAGCTGAAATACTTGGTTCAACAGGTTGTTCTTTCAATACACCTCTGCATACCACTACAGCCGGCATTTTTGTACTTGTACTGCTTTGGTGCTTTTTGTTTCTTTTGTCTGTTTATAGCAATGTTCACTTAGAGCATATATTGCTGGAGAGAATCTGGACAAAAAATCTTTAAAAACACAAACACATATATAATGAAATTATTTACAACATATGAGGTCACATGTTATTAATATAGTATAAATATCACATGATTAAGACTGATAAGTTATTCATATTTAAGTTTTTTAAAGATACATGTAGGTCCTATTGAAAATTGAAAAACAGTTTCAGATACATCCATCCATTATCAATACCGCTTATTCCCTGTTGGGGTCGCGGGGGGAACTGGAGCCTATCCCAGTGGTCAACGGGCGAGAGGCAGGGTACACCCTGGACAGTCCGCCAGTCCATCGCAGGGCAGTTTCAGATACAATTTTCATGAAATATTTAAAAGCATAATTTAAAAAAAAAACCAGCAAATTTCAGTTTATTGTTCATTTTAAACATTTTATTTTGGACTATTTGATTCTTCTTTATTCCCTCAATATTTTTTTTCTCCTCCAGTGGCAAATGAAGATGGAGAGAGTTCCACCAGACCCCAGGCCAGTTTTGCACGTAAGTGTAATGAGCACTTTTGTGGTTTTACTTAATTATTAGTCAGCGCACCTAATTGTGTTGCATAAAATCATTTCACCTCTCAGACAGAGGTATTAAAGGGTCTTTTTACCCTGTCATAATGAGGCATTAGCAGCAGAAATATATGGGCAGCTCATTAAAAGAGAAGTGAAAGGACATGAAAATGAATATTTTACTGAGGTTTTAAAATATTCTCTCCATTGTCTTAAGGAAAAAGTTGACTAAAAATATTATACATTTTTAGTAACCTGTTGTAACATGTAAATTGTTTTTTGCAATGATAAACTCTAATAAAAATGATAAAGCAATAGTGAATAAGCAATAATAAGCAATAGTTTTCAAGGTATGAGGGAACTTGCATTACTATTCCACAGGGGGGCACTGTCAGAGAAGCATTGAATCATCCAGCTCTTTTTCATTTATTTGGAAAGCTGTTTACTTCCAATAAGGACACAGCTACTCTTTTTGTCTGTAGGAATATTGAACTGTCAAGCAAATAAAGATGTATCCTACCACACTGTACAGAAAAACTACATAACATCACTTGTCTGTTGTCATCACTGTTTGTTTGTTTTTGAAGGCTCAAAGTCCCAGAGTGCGTTGTGGAATGCCATCACGGCGGGGATGGGGATCAAAGGCAAAGAGCAGAAGGCCCCCCTGAATGACCCACGGAGTCCTGAGGAGATTCTGGCCGACGATCTTCCTGCAGCAGACGAACCAGATGCCACCGAGAAAACTGCCATCAGGTTTGCTGCTCCCACGCTGTCTCAGTGATAATCCCTCCAAAACACGTACTGTTAGATGTTTGTTTATCATCATGAAGGGAATCGAGCTTCAGGCTGCAATAAGACAGCAACAGACGTGTGCATGTCATTATCTCACAGAGAAATAATTTGTGCTCTGTCAGGTGACCTTCGCCATACAATACAGGGTGGAAACGAGTCAGCATGTCCAACAATCCCGGTTTCATATTTGCTCAATACATTTGGATGGCTATGAGCTTGATTATTAAGTTTGGAAGATTTCATGCTGATTGCTGTTGGTATTGGGACTGACATTTAGCTTCACGCTCTCACATGCTGGTAATTGCTATGTATGGCTGTTCACCTCAAGGGACTCAGCCATGATTGATTCCACCTTGATAAAGGGGACTTCAAACCAGCATTTGCATAACCATGTTGTCTTTTAACGCCTGACTCCAATTAACCTTGATGGCTCCTGAGAATGTTACAAATGCCGCAGGTGGGAGAAATTGAGTATTTGTCAAAGGATACCAAAAAATGCCCAGTACACTGTAATGAGGTTATATTGTGTTCACTATTTATGTGTAATGATGTTTTCTTTCTATTGTGAGTATATAAAAAGACTTGCAGTATATGTCACACTCGATATGAGACTTTGGTAATCTATTGTTCCTCGTCTTTTTCGTATTTTCATTTTTCCTCTTTGGTTCTTCTCAAAGCCATCCCACATGACAGTGTTGTTGTCCTTGGCCATAGTCTGTCCCCAGACCAAAGATCCCATTTTCCAGACTTGGGTGTTTGGTTACAAGTAGAAAGTGATTTTCCAGTTGGCTGGACACAGCCTGTTCCTTTATTTAAAGGCTATACCATCACATATAGAAAAAAACACACAGCCAAGGCAGGGAAAGTAAAGGCACCCTACTCAATGGGATCAGTTCATTTGTCAGTAAAGTGGATGACTTAATTTCAGGGTCATACAAAGTTTGATCAAGATGGCAAAGCAACTGTACAAAATCCATGTGGAATTGCGCACATAAAAAAAACAACTTTTAATTGATCAAATGTTTTTTAACAAAAAAATCTTTTTAAATTCCCACTCCTCAAATTATAGTCATCTTATTCATTGCATTTTGAGTCATACTAAAGTCAGGGGATGTCCTCAGTCAGGCCCGCAGTGGTTAATAGAGGGCAAATCCTCTGGGACTGCAGAGATCTGCAATTGAATGAATGATAAATGGCAAGATTATGGTCCATTGTGATTAAACCAACAGTAATCCATAAAATGATGTAATCACAGTGTCACCTCTGCAGCCTGAGCTCACCATTATACTCCAGTCAATGATAATTAGATTTGATTGGAGAATGGTGGATCACATGACTTGTAATAAGCAGGATGGGAATTAGAGCAAAGGAAGAATGGATTGTCATAAACAGGAACAGAAAGAGTGCTTCAAGCTTTTATATGCTTGACGTTCTCCAGTTCTACTGAATGTCTGCCTGAAATACAAATTTGACAGTTAAAAATGCTCCGCTGTTGCAAAAAAAGCACACTTAATCACACCAGTAAGACTAAATGAATGCATGACTTTTGAAACGCATGCTGACTCATTTGTGTGGTTGGGGTCACCATGTTGTTTATGTAAATCAGGTGTGCCTTATGCATTTATAGGCATCATTCATAGGCAAGCATCTGAATGGATAACACTGCACTGTCATGCCAATGGTGGAATCTGTCGAATTATCTGGTTTATATTGCCCTCAAGCCTACTGTTTTAGTTGTCTTTTGAGGAAGCGTCTGCCACAACTATTAAACCCCTTACAGGGAAATGAAGAGCACTGGGCATCTCATCAAGTCACCCTGCACCCCAGTGGTATCTGCCAAAGCCCAGTAGCCAAGCAGGCCGGACTCTCCCAGAGGAATGCTGTTCATATGCTGATCCGGTCAGAACTATTACACAACCTGACCAGAACAATCTCAATCGACACATGGAAATCCAGTCCGTGCACATGTGCCGCTGTGCTGCTCACACTCTTCGCTGGGGTGTGCAGAGAGATTTATCTGATGGTTAATTGGAAGCTGTGTGATGCTGTGAACCGTGCAGTTGATTAAGGATGCTGTCGGCATTGTGGCAGCCCACAGTCTCTGAAGCTGACCCCTCCTTTGCCAGCAGCAGCAGGTTCACAGACCCCCGCCAGCATATCCTGTGAAGCAACAAGCTCCACCACTAGCCTCACTAGCCTGTTAATGAGGCTGTACTGGCCAGAGTGACTTGAAGCCGACAGGAAAATGGCAAAGCCATTGATCTAAATGATTAAGGCATGACCTCACAGTTATGACATTAAGTCCTTTCACTGCTGTTTGCCACACGACACCACAGAGTTTTTAATGTCATTTTAAACTGTATCATTCACTGTTTCTGCGATGTTAACAACTGAAAACAAAACAAGGAATGGCAGGATGAGCTGTGCAAAGTCATATTCCCTTTAGCCTTGTACTTTTTGATTATCACCTTGGATATAGATCAACAGAGGCATTGTATGTTCTTCCAACACACACACAAACAGAACAACTTAACCACAGATTTTTATTAAAATACCATCAAGTCTAAGGATGAGAGCAAGGTAAATATTTTTCAGCTTCTTCATTTAAATACATTGTTAAATATGTTGGTGTCTAACAAGATAACCATTTCTTTTAATATATTTTAGATACAATCAGTATCATCTTTTAAGTACTTGTGCGTCTACGTAAAGAGTGGAATTTCTTCTTTTCTGCTCTGACCCTGTTGTGGTAGATCAGCCATATTCCTGATGGCATTCATAAGCAGGTTGAGGATACATTAGGGCTATTTCTTTGAATCTGTTCTCCCGTTGCTTCATTTCCCTTGACCTCATTCTATAATAGTGTATTCACTTTGCTCATATAACATCTTTTAAATACACTATGTTGATTCTATGTAGATTATAATCCATTTGTCCATCACATAAGTACTCCTGTTTCTTCAGGCTTTGCCTGCTCTTTGAACCTATTGCATTGTTGGATTAATATGATAATAGGATCAGAGCTGTGATGGACTAAAATCCATGTATGTGGGCATGAAAGTATTTTATCTACACAGAACATAATGGTATATTTTAATTTTTGCTAATTTGTTCTGTCCAATGTAGCAACAACTGAGATTTCATCTTCAAAGGAAAAAGATGATATAATATAGAATTTATTTATCTGAAGATGTAATCATAATTTTTGTCAACATGGATACAAATGTATCTAAAATAAACAAGAGACAAAAAATAACATGATAAGTAATTTAATTTCACAAATCATGTGACACTGTGATTACATCATTTTATAGATGATATCATATTATGGTTACATTCCATGGATCTTTGCTTATTTAGAAATGTCAAGGTTAGTGGAAATAAATGTTCAGCTCTAGATCTTTGTGTCAACTCACAAGGATAAAACAAAAAAAACAAAAAAGAAAACATTTGAACACAATACAAAAAGGATGAGCTAAAAGCCTTGATGTTCAATGATGACTTCTACAAATGTTCTACAAAGGTTTTCAGAACGAAGAAGGAATATTTGGATTTTTCAATGAGGTAAAGCATGTTAATAATGATTGTGTTTTGCCAGCTAATTTTGATTACGTTTTTAATCTATAACACGGTTCTGTGTTAAATGGTATTTTATGTGTTTAGTTTTAGAAACCAATAACCCACCTATTTTGTCAATTGTTTTGAAAAAAGTATTTATTTTATATATTGTAAACGGAAAAGACGACCAGTTGTTACTGCTCTCAAAGGCAGACAGATCATCAATTTAAAAATAAAAGTAGTGACAGCAATACTAAGGGGTTAATCGGTGTTGATGGGCCCAGGTGGTAGGGCCCATGTGCCAAAGTGTCCTTCCGAAAGAGACTGAATCGCATGAATGATTCTGTAGGAAACTGTGTGACTGCCTGACAGATATGTAGGAAAAGCAGGCCCCATGTGTGAAAAATATTTAATAAAACATGTTTTTGAGTACTAACGGACTTTAAACCATACATTTTGGTATTGACAATGAATCAGTGAGTTTTGAAAATTAGATTTAAGCTGAACTGTTCCGCCTGGAAGTTGCATAATATCTTTTTTTGAATAATGCTGTGTGTATTTAGTGTATGCACTTGACATCCAATTGGATCTCAGTTATGTACCCAATTACTCCTGTTGTTGACTAAATTCTAGTCTTTGTCAAATACACTTATGGAATCTGCTGTTAACAATTTTATTGGATTAAGATGATGATAAAATAAATAAGGTAATAAGGTAAATGATTGAGTATTTTCCAAACCAGATCAGGCTGAAATGTGTTCTGATGTGCCCTTAAGGGGTGACTAACGTTGACTGAGCATGACTGTATGTGAATAGTTACATCAGCCATAAACAAGCACCTGATAGTATGTCAATCCTCTGCATCAGCAAAACCACTTGATGAGAGACTGCATTTAATACGTACTAACACTAGAACAACGACCTGTACAACAACACAGAGTGCATGAGATAAATGCAGTCACTTTGAAAAATCTGCCTGAAGTGTCCTTCACTACCTTAAACAGTCTTGGTCTTTGGTAGTTGATATGCTGTCCACATATTTCACTCAAAACCACAAATACTAATTTCAGCTGCAAAAAAGAACAATTATTCATTTGAGTGATCATCATTTTGTGAAGACTATGAATATCTCTCAGAATAGGCCATTTGTATTGCTTTTGAATTATTTGGAAATGGATGGCAGAGTCAGGTTAGTTTAGATAGTTAGTCAATCCTTTCTGCTTTTGTCTTCCTGAGGCTTTACTTAAGGTGCTGCTACACCTTTGACCTGTCTTGGGAAACGGTAATAGGACTTTTCTCCCTGTTTTTCTACATCCATGACTCTAAAAATAAATACAGCTCTCTCTCAGTTTCTCCCACCCGTCTTTGTATGTCCGCTTACAAAGATTCATAAGAGAAATGAAGTGTAGATGGGACGAATCATATTTTGTGATAGATGATCTCCACCAAAATGTGGTCATTACTGCAAAGGCACTTGCTATTTTGATGCATAGCTATCCTTATCGACCAGCCTGGAAATTTAAATGAGATCTGAATTTTTCATGTACCTCCAAATGGCTGGGCCTGTTAATGTCTTGATTTCAATATGTGAGTTTCGAGGGAGCTTGAGCGCAGTGACAAGAATACCTTAGCACAATGCAATTTCCAGCAGGTCCTTCTGTCATAGTCACACGAATAATTCATTTCACATAAATTAATTCATTGGGGTCTTTTTTTCTTTTTTGGTTAACACTTGTAGTTGTAATTAATTAGAGAACTACTAATTTAGATTTTCATTACCTGGAGAATGCAGTTTATTTAAGCTCTTATGTTGGTTAATCATTCTATAATTTGAAAGAGATGTTCGGTACGAGTGAAAATTCTATTCTGCTCCTGAGGACAATCACTTATGCAGGCTTAATTTCGCTTTAGCCGCTGTCAAGGCGTTCAGCTTCTCTTACTTTCTACTTTCTTACTCCTTCTCCTGTGGTCTCTCTTTATTCTCTTTTCATTAATCATTTTTGCTTCTCATGTGTCGATGTGTTTCTATTAGGATAGCCTCCTTTCCCTGTTAATTGCTTATAATTCCATGGCCAGAATACTTGTTAACAATGAAGGATGTATTTAAAAAAGGCAGAAAGAAAAATCGCTCTGTAAATCCTTAATATTTAATCACATATCCAGCTTTATAGTAATGTGCTTTCTTCCAGTTTGGCAGTCCAAACACTAACACTTGATTCTGTGTATTTATATTTAATTCATTCTAATTCTGTAGCAAATGCCACGTGTAAATGCAATAGTAGTCAAATGACTCAAAATGACATGACACTAATCAAGCGCTTAATGACAACAAAACTTGAGTTGTTTTGTCAGTTTTATGTCTTTTCCAGCTACCAAAGGTTGCACTTCAATAAAATAGTCTCAACTCATTAAAACTGCGTCATGAAGAAAAAGCCTCACTGTGAGGATGAGTTGTGATAAAGATTAGATTCACATGAGAGCACACGGAGCGAGCTGAAAATGTGGTTTGAATGCAAAGACAAACACCGTTGTAAAAAAACAGACCAGAAAGAGGGACAATATAGCCAAAGAAGCTGCCAGTGAATTGAAGTGAAGCAATTGCAGCCAGAATATATCAGCCTTCCATTGTCTATGTTAGCACATGCTGTAGCTAATAAAGTGCTGGATTAACCTAGTCATTGGCCAGAATATAACTGGTTTACAACCATTATTTGGTATTTTGAATATGAAGCCCTGCCATTGGTATGCCACTAATTTTATGCCAACTGATGAAGAAATAAATATAAGATATACAAATATCATACCGTATCATTATTTATCTATTCTAAGTAGTCATAGAAAGTCTTAAAAATATTGGATTGATCTTCAGGGTTGGTCTTCAAAATTCGTTCGCATTTTTTTTACACTTGCCTTCTAACATTGGTTTTGCTCTTTGTCGCATGTTAACATACGCAAACGACACCGGACATCAGGGCCATGTACAGTTGCCCTTTTCACTTGTTTTGTCATTGACAAAAAAAAAGAATTTTTGTTAACTTGCCGGTGTTCCTCTTCGGTTATTATTAAATGTAAAATAAAAAGAAAAAAAAGTGGTGCCTCAGCAACACATTGATGTGTGCTTATCAAAGTAAAGCCGGCAGAACCACTTGAATGACAGCAGCATTGTTGCTTGGAGTTCTGTGTTTCTCTGCGGTCAAGATCAGCAGACCAACTTCATCCTGTCCCTCGTGACATCGCTCTGTAATGAACGTGCACCCCGTTTTGAAAGCTACTGATGGAAAGATTTTATGCGAAGCGAACAGACAAATTTGACATTGCTGTTGCAGTTTCCCCTTCAAGGTTATCTCCCTCATGGGTTTAGATCTCCTGGGGCCAACATACCTCCACAGAAAGGGAAGAGCAAAGTGGTAAAAAACGTGGATATAAGGCTGCCAGACAAAAAGAAGAAAATGACAGAGAGAAAACAACAATGACTAGCGTAGCTTTTAGAACATCAGCAGGCTCATGGCACTTAGACAACCCTTTCTCCTTCCTCTTCATGGAAGACACATCTCAGTAGATGAAAGCAAGAAGCTCTTTGAGGTGGCGCCCTGGCATTATCCCTACATCCTGCATCAAGTAATTGAAAGACCTGAGAGTATGGCAGGAGGCTTTTCAGAGTGGGTGGGTTTGGGGAATTGAATCATCCTTACAAGTTTTTGACTTGTAAGGATGTAAGGATGAGGAGGATTTTCAAATGTATTTATTTGTATATAACATACAGAGCATAATACACTTCTTATATTGTTTGTTATAAGACACTGTTTGTTATAAGATATATGCAAAAATCATCATCTACAATTGGAAATCTGTAACTCATACATTTCTCTGCACATTTGCTTTTAAATGAATGTCATAGTTTGGGTACTATGACTTGATGCATGTAAGAGAAAGCAAGAAAAAGGAGAGAATTGTGTTTGGAGGGATTGAATATAGGCTGGTTCCAAATACACTCAGTGGATCAAAGTAATCTCTGTCAAATCAGTGTCACTGCTCTCTGCATGCTATTTAATCCCCCTTGGCATTGCTTTTATTATGTGGTAGAGCAAATGTTTTTTCTACGTCAGATTAATAGACAACAGACAGATTTACAGACTGAGAAATATCACTTTAGCCGCACAATTTCAGGAGTTTAAATATTTATCACTGATTCTGAAAAAGTCTTGTTTTCTTTGATTATCTTTACTTTGAAGTTGCTGATGAAATTAGAGGCAGAGTGAAGAAAACACTGTATTTATTGGATGCCTTTCAGGTTTGAAACTTTTTCCTCATCTAGACAATATGTCACGTTGAAAATGCAGCTTCATCATTTCTCCTCCTTAAGGTCTTGCCCTCTTATCCTTCTGTATCCCTGTTCATTTCCCTATCTCACCCCCTGCGGTTTTCCACTGGATGAAACAGAACATGGTTTCTCATTATCGGTCAGACTCCTCCCTCCCTTTGACGGGTAGCTGTTTCTCCTCCCCTCCCTCTTGTGTGGAGATCTCGGCAGTGAGTGTTAATCCCGGATTGCGCTGCCCTGCCGTCTGCATCCCGTTGTTGCTGGGAGAGCATGGCATGGCTCCAGGACCCCTGTGCTCACATGGGAGAGAAGTAGACGAGTAGCAGAGAGAAAGAAAGGAGAGAGGCAGAAAGGATAGAGGCGCAGTCGGACTGTTTCACGACTGTCACGGCTGCCAGAGCGCTGCACTGCACAGAGAGTTGCTGAGTTTGAGTCACACACACTCTCACATTACAAGAGAGAATAGGGAAGGATGGCAGGCGATTTGTCGCAGCTGTGGATGCAAATGTGAATGAGGAAACCTCTGTGATATTCTGGGTTTCACCACATCGCAGCTCGCTCTCCTCCGTGCTGCGTCTTCCTCACACTTCACAGGGATTAAACTTTTTTTTATACCATAATCTGCCATCTCTTGACGTCTGATCTGGAACTCTCTCTGAAATGGAGTCCCCGACTAAAGAGATCGAGGAGTTTGAAAGTACGGCCCTGAAGTACCTCCAGCCAGAACAGATAGAGAAGATTTGGCTCAGACTCCGGGGTCTGTAAGTATAACCACTTTTCACTCTTTTCATCAAGCATGTGATGTATGTGATGTTTGAGTTGGTGTGTACATTTGACCTTTTGATCTACGCTCTTGGAATATAATTTTATACAATTTAAAGTAGTTTGACAAAATATATAGATGTGATACAGAAACAATTATTGCTGAAGAATAAGCTGCATTGTGTACATTTCGGTGTATAGCAGAGAAGAGAGAACATTATTAGATTACCTTATGAAAAATTAAACAAATGCCTATTTATGACAAATGCAAATTGTTGAACTACTTCGTCTAAGGGATACATTTGAGGATATCATATTTCTTTAAAATGTTCCCAATTGTTTTCTTCAGTCATCAGCGAAAAAGAAAAGGAAAGCCAACCTTAGCTGAAGTGCTGTTCACACTAGAGCACAGACCATTTAAGAATTCAAGTAAATTTAAAGGTCTTTAAAATCCAAGTCGCAATAAGTAAAGACACAATTTAATTGCTGATTTTTGTACTCTCTTTATACCATAATACTATCATTGGTTTAATGTCATTATGGTGATAATATTAGATATGACATATCATTTGACATGCAATGAACACTTGTTGTGCAGAAGTGTCGTGCCCCAGGTCTGTAAAGACAAAAGGAAAAGTTGACCATTTTCTGTTTGTCATCTCCATCTGTCTGTGTTTCTCTATTTCCTTTAATCTAATATATTGCCACGCCTTTTTTCCTTGAATTATACAAAGGCATTCTCATTTCCACTAACTTCTTTAAAGATAATCCTCTTGCATTTACACTTTTCTAAACAGTCCTCAGAGTAGATGAGCAAAACCAAAGTAAACAAATGAGACATGAAGACTACCCTCGTGTATTTATTTTAGATGATCACAGGAAACCACGATTCCTTGCAAGCCAGGGGTCTTTACGTTTAGCATTTGCTAAATACTACATAGACAAATGTGCTCAAACGGTTACAACATTTGTCACTGAAATGAGTCCAGAGGGAAGTGGGTCTTTTCGTCAGTCAGCTAAAGTATGATGAAAGCAGAATGAAGTGACTGTTTTAGAATGCACTACACTTAATTCAGTACAATGGTAATGGAAGACCCTTAAACCAACGATTAATGTGAGGAAACCTATCAATATCTGTTGAGTTTAAGCTGCTCTTTGTGAGCTACATTTTTCCTCAACATATCCAGACACACCTCGTTGCATTTAGTGCTGCAAGAAGCAGCCACACCAGAGAGAAAATGAACTTATTTTATCTGCCACACAGGAGTTCCTTTTGTCCATGTTTAGGATGTGTGTACATGTTTCTGATCAAATTCATACTGAAACTCAAACACTGAAACCAAAAATCAAAGACTACGGTAGTCTAACATTTCTTTATACTATACATACATTCTGTAATCAACAGTGCAAAAACCTTTCTCCTGACTCACAGGAGCTGAGATGTGAGTTTACTTACTATCCAATTTTCATTTTCTGAATTCTTACTCAATGGGGGGAGGAGTTGCCACTGTTGCTAGGAGGGTTGGGTTACAGGAGAATACTTAACGTTATTATGGAAGGTCTGAATGAAATGCAGCTTCCTTCTTCTGCACACAGATGATAACTGAATGAATGCACATGACTTTTATAATTTCATGTTTCTTTGCTTTTTTCAGTTAATTTGATGTTGTAGAATTGAGCTTATTCTTTGATTGGACAATGTTTAAATCGGTCATTTACCAAGAACCCAATATGTAGGTCCACTGTCATCCACTGCCACGTTTAGTTTCCTCGGATGATTTCATTGTCTCTTCAATTTGGTCACCATAAGAACAATCTGTCTTTTGGGATAATTGACTAGTAGTGAGTCAGATGTCTGTTTCAGGAGCTCAGCCTTTATTTATTTAAATAAGAGATATGCAGTAGTTTTTCCCTCTGTTGCATGTCAGAGAAAACATCAGTCTTTGATATTGCAAAGAACATCTGTACTGAGATGCAAGCCCCCACATGTTGACTCTCTACACATTATTGTATGTTTAACAGAGAGATATCGGCATTATGCAGTGTTAAGATGCAGGGAAGTTTGAGCGTGTGTGTGATAATGTGGATGATGGAGTTTGGATGTGAGTTTGAAAGTGGATATGATGACTTGGTTATGAGGTGCTGCCTTAACCTTGGAGATTTGTTTGGCAGCTGTATGATTTGTGCAGCAGCGTGGCTATCACATCACAGTCTGGCACAGTTGCCCCAGAGAGTACACCAATCAACCATAGACAGGTAGAGTATTACGTTTGAGAGGGCTTCTCGTTGCTCAACCTTCAGTGAAACGGTCTGAATCCTGGTGGCATTGTTCATCGACAACGTGTTTGTCTCTCATAACTGCCCATGCCAAATTCCCCCTCTGTGTCTTGAATCACTCTGACAGATCCAGCTTCTTTCCATTGTGGAATTTATTGAAATATCAAATTAACTGATCATCTGCTCATAACAGAAAATTTCAGATGAATTGTGCCAGAGAACGCTACCTTATCAGTGTTTTATGACTGAGACATCTTCTGACATCTGTAACAGTAAACAGTTGATGAAGTGAGTTACATTTTTTTTAGATTTGTTATATATTCCAAATAATCCATTAAATCATCATTAAAATAATCAATAATGTAATATAATAAATCAATAAAATATTATGTGTTTACAGTAGACAGGATTTGTAGAAAGTGTTGAAAAGTATGGAAACCTTTGAAAATTATTGTCAGTATCATCTACATCTGGATGAAGATGAAAAACACTAAATATGACCTAAAGCATATCTTTGTAGTCTATTTTACACCATTCAACATTTCTGATCAATTCTGGTACTATTTTTGTGTAACTAATGAATGGCATTAACACACAGAGACAGCTCGCTGCTGTTGTTTCAAGTCAAAACAACATAACATACACTTTTGCAAATACTTTTGGCAACATCCATGTTTCATAAACAGTTCATGATTTTTCATTGTTGCTGAAGCAGAAGGCGGCACACAAAAGATCATTTTACAAATCAACAAAGCTGAAAAATTATCATTGAAATTTTGATATATAAATCATTGTATTTGGAAGCTTTTCACAGATGTTGACGATGAAAGCGAAGAGCAGAATCTGATAGTCTTGGTTGGGAAAAAGGGAAATCTGAAATCACCACATCCAGCCATCCAAAAAATAAGAAAAGTGTTAAGGCATTAATGAAAGTCTAGACACAACTACAGATTTAAAAATGAAGAATGTGCAAACTTTTAACAGGTACTGTGTACAGTTAGAGCAAATTTACAAGTAATTAATTAATTGGAAATAATAATGAAAAGCTAATTGTTCTGATAGCGATGTATTTCTTTCAATTGGATTATACTTCGGGTGCCCTATCAGCTGCAAGAAGCATAGATGCAGACCTGATATTCGTAAACCAGGATAGGAATTTGGACCAGGATGCATTTGGAAACACGATTGTTGTCCAAGTCCTGCAGACTGAATGTTACAAACAGAATGAATCTTCTCGACCCAAACCAGCTGGTCCACTCCAGACATGCCAGTTTGTGATGCTGCAGCTTGGCGTGCCCAGGCCCTCGGCTTCACCTGCTGCCAAGCACAAAGTGCACCTGACTCATATTTTCCTTCACACTACTGATGGGTCCACATGGATGTGGCTTCCGTTGCTATTTTGAGCCTGACTGAACCTGGTCAAGCCCCAGGAGCTCAATTGGCATACAGAATTCATTACATAGAGATTAACATATTTCACTTTTTTTTAGTTTGCCGGGCTATTTTATGAAGCTGTTTTTACACAAACAAACAGAATATTTTAAAATCAATGTGCAGATATTATCACAATCATGTCTACTTCCAACGATCAAGCAAAATTAACCTGAGGGAAGAGTGAGTAAAACAGCAAACAAAGCTAAAATGAAAGTGGACTAGTGATAAAGTGCTAAGAAAACAGCTGTTGCATCATGGCCTCAAATTGAAGTCTTCCCTCAGTTCTCCTCCAGCTCTTTTGTTGAGACCATGTCACTTTCTTGTAAGAAATCAATTGATTTCCTTTCATTGCCAAATGTAATGCACTGAAACGACTTGTGTGAGTAATAATTTAGACTACAGACAACTAACCCAGTGATGCTTGTAGGGGCACCAGTTTCGGACTTCAGATGGTTATAATTGAAAACTGCAAAGACAACCACGAGGTGGTCGTGATTAGAAGACCCGCTGAGTAGACATATATTATCAGAAAGGGGAAAAAAGATGGGGCAAAAATACCAAAAGCGGAGGAGGGTAATAAACAAGGTAGCAATACCACAGTTTCTCCATGACAGTTTCTCCACACTAACCTATTGATAGGACACTTCTAATATGAAAATAAATGCTTCCCTTCCTATTCCTTTCTGTCTTCAAATAAGAACACCATCTGACTGTGACACTTCATCTAGTTTTAATTTCAATTGCTTGATGGGCTGCAGAGGATTGATTTGTTCTCCCTTTTCACCACAGGGGAGCTCTTAACATTTCTCTATGGGGGATAACCTCCTTAAGCTTGCAGTTTTAGTTTAAGCTTTAAAAGGTTGATACAGAAGATGACTGGGAAACAAATCAAGTTAAGTGCTGTGAATTCAACCTGACTTGAATTTAAATCCACTTCTCCAGTCTGTAGAACTACGTACCTCCTAACTCCCCAAACCTCCACCCACCTCCTTGTCACTTTGCTGTTACGAGTACCTTAAATGTGCGCTTAAGTGTGTTTGTCAAAACTAAGCTTTTAGAGCTTCACTGTTATCAAACTGTGGATGTGTGGGAGTGTTTTTAGACCAAATGTTAGTGTAAGCAATCGTACTTTAAGTGCCTTAATGTGATTGTGCAGCTTTCGCAGTGTGTGAGTTACATGTGTGGTGGTAAAGTCAGTTTGATGTCAGGGGGTGGAGGGCTGTGTATGTGTGAGTGCACATGTATTATTTGCATATCATTACGCCTCTCTTAAACCCCTCACCTGCATGACTGAATATGAGCATTTGTATAGTCTTTAAAATTCACTGCTTGAATTCAGCTCAGTAATATGGCAAATGAGAAAGGGAAGGAATTATCTGATGTTTGTATAGATAATTAATTTAAATTCACACTAGCAATCGGATAGGCCCCCCTTTTTCAAATCCCTCCACTCTTACTTTAAATGTATGTCTTTTTGTGAAGTTTATTGTCGAATGTTGGGATTTTTTCCAAACTTTTTTTTCTACCATGTAAAACGCCTTAATTAAATGTCATGTCATGCAGATTCACATGTTTTTTAGAGGCCATGACCATGATTGAATCCAAATTTTTGGATTAAGTATACTGGTTAAATCTTGCATTGTGTTTACTCTTGAATAATTAAGATTTAGAAATGCAATTCCTCACTGAAACTGTTTTCTTTATAACCAGTGAGAAAAGGGCAGACTTTCTGTGCTAAAGTTAAACTACAGGACAAAAACACTCTTCTTGACACTGTTTTCTTCTTCAGGGTATGATTGAAAAAGAACAAAATTAGTCAATAAGAAAGGGTTTTAGCCTGAGTGAGTCAATACAGATGGTTCATGCATGGCCCTGATGTTTGTCACTACCCTTACTTGTTTGTTTTCTCTGACAGGCGCAAATACAAGAAGACGTCCCAGAGGTAAGACTTGCTGCTGGGACTCTGGACCTCCTGCTTTTGCACATTTTCCTTCCATTTGTTCCTTCATTCATATCCAAGCCCCATCTTCTGTCCTTATTCTTGATTCTTGATACTTTACCGTTGCAACATTCCTTTATCACTGGACCTTGTGGACCTCCTTCAATTTTGTTTCCTTTCATCATTATTCATAGTTCAGAGCACTTCGAAAGTCTGTTAAAGTACAATTTAAACAAAAATGGTAGCTCTGATTATTGCCATCTGCTCCACTCATCCGCTTCCATTCTTGATATCCACATTTCATCTCCAAAAAAAACTGCTGTCACACTTTTGAATTAAAAAATAATCTTCTTTTCACTCTCTCTTTCTCTATTGTGTTAATTCAAGGATCAACCTTGAAGTCACTACCAGACAAATCGCACCACAATGGAACACTTTACGGTGAACAACAAACATACTAAAGCCTAAAAAATAACTTCAGTGATCAAGTTTTATTTACCTTGATTATCAAACCTTCATTTAGTTTGGTCTGTTTGGGATACTCAAAGAAAATTATGTTCTTGTATTGACAAGGTTGAAAGCAGGAGTTATATTATTTGCCAGTGGAAATTGTCAATGTGTTGTAGACAAAGTAAACCTGGGTTTAGGAGTTTGTGGAACCCCTTTTAGTCATGCTTTACCTAAAGGTGGACAGCATCATTTTCAGTTTTCCAACACTCCCCAACTTAGGATCTAAAGGTTGCATTTGGGTTATATGTTTTAGGGTAACAAGGATCAATTATGTACACTAGAGACTGTTTAACTCTAGCATGTACCTCTCATTTTTGCACCAGCTAATCTGTTTTCCATGTAAACAAGAAGTAAAATGTTTACTACTGCACAAAATGGAGAACGCCACACCAAATGTGTCGACGAAGCACGTCTCTAAAATGGTTTTATGTCATTTTCGTGAAAACTATGGGATTGCCGCACAGTTCGAGTAATTGAACTGAATTCTCCTCATCCTACTTATTGACACAGTGTGTGGTTGTTCAGAGCACTATAGAAGCAGCTGTTGGAAACTCATTCGCTCTCCCTGTCAGTATCTTTCTGTGTCTCTCGCTCTCTGCTGGGTGGATGAGTTCCTGTGTGAAGGAGCCGGGTGATTGACAGCTCCATATGTGTCTGTGTAATTACGGCCGGGCTAATTGGCAGAGAGGAACACTGGGACATTGTCATTACTGACACACCAGGACAACCCCTCACACATGCAGATGGAGGGAGAGATGGCCCTCTTCACAGAGGGAGGCATGGAGCAATGATAGAGGAGTATTAGTCAGAGTATGTACTTGTGTTTGTGCTGAGAGGGGGTTAAAGGGAATGGAAGAAAGGCTGTAAAACAGCAGAGTAGTCTGTTAGTATATTTTATATCAAATTAGTGTGGGCAAAAAGGAAATACTTGCTTTTATCTAGGTTATAATTTGAGGATCACATGATCTGTGTTGTGCTTTGCTCTTCTTTTTCAACTTTTTTTTCGGTTTGGTAAGCCATGCCTCCCATGGTTACTGTTGCTATGGCTTACAGGCTCACCCATCAAGTACATTTATGCACTTTAAATTGATTAATGCTAGATTGCCATTTAAATTTCCTTTGTGCATTTCTAAAAAGTTTTGGTAAAAACAGTTTCATGCAGATTGATCTAATTCTTTATCTGCTCCTTCTGGCTGAACCAAGCCTGCCTAGTTGGCCAAAGTTAGCTGCTCTAATCCTTTGAATATGCTGCTTTGGGCTAGCCGGTTGAAATTAGGTCTGTTGTGGAAATGGAATCCAGCTCTTCTGAGGAGCTGAATAAAGTGAGACTGGAAAATCCAGACTTGTCTTTTTGTACATTTTTTCTGACAAGGATTTTATAATGAGGCATCAAGCTTTCACAGTAGGGGAATGCAAATGTAGCAGTAGCTCTATAATACCCTCAGAAAATCCAGGATCAAGTCACGGTCTCAGGAAAGGCATGCACAAAAATGGTCCATCATTCAGTGGAGTCACAGGGAGATACAAAGTAAGGGGACTGACAGAGTCAACAGTTTTCTCTAATATACTTCTGACCACAACTTTTACTTGAATAGCAGCGACCTTTGCTCCATGAGTGGTGGCATGCCAATCTTCACCAAAGGGTACCTTTAGTATTATAATTCCAATAAAACACAAATAATTATGAGATGATTTTCGTGTTTAATGCTTGTTTCTGTTATTGATTAGATACTAATCTTCAATACAAAACTCCTGGAGAACATCAGATGTTCTTAGTGGCAACGATGATCCAGATTTCCTGACATTTTGTTTACTCCTACGTGTTTCTACAAAACTAACGCCTTTTTTTGCTTTTGCACTCTTTGGTTTCCCTGTGTTTCTGGTATGCCTTCCTTTACCTTATTACAAAAGAACGGGATATACCAAACTAAGACAGGACATGACAAGACATGAGGAAAAAGTAAAAGGATCCACGAATAATTACAGCTTAGGTCAAAACTCTGTTAAAGCTTTGTAATTTCTTGTTACTCTGATTATTCAGAACATTTTGTTATTATTTTAATCTCTTACCATGATGAGAAGTGACATTTGATTCTCAAATACCAAGTAGTAGGCACATTTTTTTTTTCCCACTGTACAAAAACCGTAAAATATTTTCTTTTACTGGAGGTACAAGTGAAAAACCATTAGCTGCAGAAATTCACAGGTGTCAACCAATAGGCATGTCTTGTGTAGTTTTTGTAGAAATTGTGCTTGAATGAACCCAAAAAACATCCTGTAAATATGTTTTGGAGTAATTTGCACTTTGAGGATATGTTCAATGAGAAGGTTGTTGAGGTAACTCAGAATAAAATAGGGGCAGAGTGACAGACTGTTTTGTGTAGCTGAGTGACAAAAGACACAAAAAACACGTCAGTTAAACAAGCTTTTACTATTGAGCTATAGTGAAAAAAAAGATGGCTCTCATCCACTAAAAACTGAAATAAGCTCCATCCTCCCAGCAAACGTGAATTGGAATGTGTGGAATGCAGTGGCCAGTTTTAAGTCTAGCTGAGTGTACACTGTACATGCAGGATGACTTTGATCCCTTACTATATATCCTCGATGTATTCGTCTAAGATTGATTCTTGTTTTGTTTATTTTTTGTTGGAGAAAAAAGGATTCGCATGTCTGGTTTGACGAACAAACACAAGATCTTTTGGTGGAATCCTTTACATACCCCTCCTTTCCTCAGTGACCTGAGTGGATCAGTGATACACACTCTACCTCTCTCACAATAACTGATGGCCAGTTGCCAGGCTTCACTTCCATCCATCCATTTGCAGGTCACCAGTCCATCACCAGCCCGGGCTTCCATTTTAACAGTAATGCTATTCAAGGAATATATAAACAGAAAATTAAATGAAAAAACTTTTGAGGAAAATAAGAGCAGGCATAAAAGAGAGGAGGACCGACTTCATCCAGCGGAGAATCATAAGACACTTTTGAACTCTTTGTTTAATATTAATAATTAGTAGTAATTCCAACAATTGGGTGGCTCTAAAGAATATCCCATTAAATGCTATTAACCCAATCCCCTCTGTGCTCTTTCTACTGGTCAGAGCTATTTATCAGGCACCAGCTACTGGGCTATTTACTGAAGATGATTCATTTTGAAAGCGGTTTACTACAACAAATACTATTATATCTCATTAAACCAATAATTGCAGAAGCAATGAAATAATGAAGATGATGATAATGGCTCAGACAATGAAATTCTGACTAATATGAAATACTAAACAATGACTCTGTTTGATCGATAAATCCAAACCCACATTATGTGATGATAATAGTTTGCTTTCCCATTTGTGTTAAAATTTCAGTTAATTGGATGATGTATAGGATTTTCTTAGAATTTCTGTGCCTCATTTTTTTGTCTTCTCGATAGATACAACGTTCATGAATACCAAAACTATTACTGAGCGGATTCGTACCTAATGAGCTTGAACATGGCACTTTGCACAAATGAAGTATGTTATAAAATGTGTATTAGTTTAAGACAGTTTTTTTTTAATCCCAGCTGGGGGTTTTTTCCATTGGCCCTCATTTCACTTTTTGCCCAAGAAAGTTTGATTATTGGAAACATAAAACCTGCTATTATATTGCTACTGTCCCTGTACACGTAATTTAACTTTCAGCTAAAGGAAATTATGTTTTAAAGTTTACCTTTAGCTTAGTTTGATTATTCTCTCTGTGTTCCTTCTGTATATGTTACTACTTATGCTGTTTTTTTTCTGATTATCCTACTTTTATAACTCCAAATCCATATTTTTATCTAACACCACACAATGCAGCAGCAAACCTCTGAATTTTGTGTAATTACTGAAAAACTTCTGCCTTCTGCAGTTATGTTGACTTTCTTGCAATAGTTGTAATTATTTTTTCTATACTATTTTCTACATTCTACAAATATTTTACTTCCTCTTCTTGTTCTCTTTTCCCTGTTGCCCATCACATACTCCTTTATTTTAGCTAAATACCTCTGTTATTATGGTTCACACCCCATCACAGCACACTGATCTTAGCAGATGCTCAGAGGCAGCCTTGTGATTGTGTAAGTATGCATATGCTGAACTAACACAGAAAACATATATTGATTGAAGTGTAAAGATAAATGATTACAAACAAATACCAAAACTCCCACATAAGGACATGAAGCTAGATGGGTTTGTATAAAGATTCTAATGCTTTGTATTTACTTTTCCAATATCCAACACAAGTTGGCTCGAGTACTATAATACATTGATTGTTGTTGTCCCAAACAAGATACTGTTTCTGTCAGTGTAAATGTTGCCTTCACATTTCACAGCAAAGGCCCTCGACAGATATTATTTTTCCTCTGTTGGTCTTCCTCAAAAAGACATTACTGAGCTAAGTGTATTGCTATTCTGAAGATGGATTACAAAGCCTGAACGATAGGCTTTTATCCTAAGTTGGGGCTACGGCAGAGATGAACACATCAACCTCAGTGGCTTTCACGGTGCCAGCTTGCCAGGCTTTCCCCTTCCAACAGCGTACAGGAGATAATATTGCAGATTTATGGTTCAGATTGTATCCTTTAATCTGGTCTGTTTATATCCACACATCTTCCAACCATCCCACTTCTACACTTTGTTCCCACTATCCTGACTATTTTTCCAAACGGCAGATGAGCAGAGATGTGTTAGCTGTGTGTTAGTGTCTGTTTGTGTATTTTTAGAGCAAAAATATTTGGTGACAGTGGAGGATAATGTGAAAAGAGACCATGCATGTCCTCTAGTGATTTGTGTGCTGAATGTGTGTACTCATGGGCGATGCCCTGCAGCTAACCGCGTGCACGTGTGTGAGAGTTAGAGAGATGTGTGGATCCTTCTTTCCATTCACCGATCTTCACATTCATCTTCAACTGACCCAGTCATTCCAGCTCTAGTGGAAGCCCTAGTTGAGATATAACACATCCAAATACCTGCAGTGACACACACTTTTTTCATAAACTGTGTCAAAGAATGTCTTAAAAGCTTTGTCAACTGTTAATACATTAGGTGGAGAATGACAAATTTGTTAAAAGTAAATTCTGAAAGGTTTGGTTTTTGGGGGCTTTCCAATTAGCTGTGTGGCAGAAATCATTTGGGTGCCATGGGGAAGAGACTGTTCCAGATTATTATTGCTCCCAGATTTTATAAAGCTTTAGATGATTGTAGGAGTGTCTGACTCCACTGCCTCAGAGGCAAATTCAGACATACTGTAATAGGTGTAAGTAACATGGTGTGGAACAAACAAGCTGCTCGCCACCATTTGATAAAAGTCATGTGGATTACAGCTTGATTAGTCATGTGGCACTCTGGGGCTTTTGCTGCTTTTCTCATTATGTAAACTGGACAGTGATGGATTAGGCAATGTAAAATGAAACACATCATTTATTGTAAGCGCTGTTTTCTTGAATCTTGAAGCATTGTGCAACTGCTTGCATATCTGTGAAAATAGGCTTTTATATTTTGATTTATGTATGTAGCAATGCACAAATTGTTTTTTTTTTTAGTGTTTTAGCATATGAATAAACAGCATACCAGTGTCATCTGTGATGTTTTTCTTAGAGGACAGCAGGATATCCTTCCAGTGAGGCACTTTGGAATCTGCTCTATATCACAATCCTTTTTCAACGCTCTCTTGGACATGTTTGACTAAACATCCTTTCCAGAAAATAAACTGTCCGTACAGTAGGTCACTCTTAAACAAATACATCCATGAAGACTAAAGCTGAGTGTCTTATATTCACGGTTTGCTTTAATGATCATATCAGTGATGCATGTTAACTTTCTCAGGCAATCTTAGTTTTATGCCAGAGCTGTAAACGAAGAATTGATTAATACATTAAACGGAAAAGGAACACACACCCACACAAGCACGATAAAAGCAGACTCACAAGTGTTGTGTGACACTATTATAAACTGAACGGCATGTAGCTCTCTGGGCATTCATGGTCTGAATGGCAAGTTTCAGAGATTCTGTTATTCCTTCATTCACAGAATAAAGAATTCTGATTAAAAATATGCAGGTTGGAAACAATTCAGTTTTGACTGATTCTAAATTCTCTGGGTTTCAATTTGTATTCTTTTGCTATTGAGAATTGTTTCATAATTTCTCATTTCTTATGGGGTTCATTTCAGTAGAGGAAGCAGAGGAAAAGCAATCTGTGGGTCTTTACTGTTTGCTCTTTTAATTAAAGCTATTGTATCATATGTAGACTTTATGAGTGCATGTTAAACCATAGTATTATCTCACTTAAGTGTTTATCAGTGAGGGCGTCTACCACAGCATGCTGTTCATTAGCAAAGTCTCATCAAACTGGCTGTGTCTATATGGGACTTATTTTCCCAGTTCAATAATCTGAGCTAAATGAATGGCTCTTAGGGTTGCAGCAAAGACATGAACATCAAGTGGAGTCTCCACTGAGCTCAACAACCCTCTCATCTCTGCTGTATGTTCCTGCTGAATATAATTAGGCATAATTGAGTCATAAATGGCATGCTGGTCCTGGTAACCATAGGGTTGATGGAACCATGTGGAGGTTTGAGATGGCTAGAAGTGGAAGATGGATTTTGGTGGGATTTTCTTTTGATAATAATATCTTTTATGTCCAATTCACTGAAGCACAATAATCATGTTATTTGAAGTGCCATAACTGTGCTACAGACATTGTAAAGGATTTGCAGGGTGAGTCTTTTTTGGACGCAAAAATGTCTGTTTGATTTCTATGTGCCGTTGGCGGGTTTATTTGTTACCGCCTCTCCTGACCTGATTGTGATGCACCGATTGATCTTTGTAAGGTGAAAGTGCATATCTTCACAAAATGCTTTGGAAAAGGTACAAAAATCCTGGCCTCCTGCCTTTCAGATTATCCCCTAAGGTTTTTGCCTCTTTTAGCTGCTTTCTGTCAGGGAGTGCAGAAACACTCACAACCAATAGAAAATGGTGGTGTTACTAAAAGTCTCTGATTTACTGCACATCAAATAGCCATCAAAGGACAGTCATCTTAAAAAAAATATTACTATAATTATCATTACAAACCAAATTAAAAAATTCCAATAAGAGCTGTTTGATTAAATGGTTTCATGCTGGATAAACTCAATTCCAGGCTGATACGATGTACAGCATCAGCAGAAAGAGGATGTTCATCAGACCAATCGAAGATTTCTAGTTTCTGACTAAATGCCCATTGAGCCAGAAAAGTTGAGTTGGCAAAAGTCCAATCAAAGAAAATCAAATCTTAAACACTCATAAATACCTCCAGAAATTAGAAATACTCTAGGAATGTCAGGAAATTCTACTCTCATTATTTCTTACTAACCATATTTAGTTTTTCAATTGTGGTGGTAAAGTCAACCTCACACAACACACACATTTCTAAAGATGTGACACTGTGGTAAATGATGATTCAGAAATTGTTTTTGTAAGGGACCAAGCTCAAACGTTAAAATGAGTCTGTTCCATTTTCCTTTTTTTTTTTTACTGATGTAAACACCATTAATGTTGTCACGATAATACAGCGTTTGTTGCAAATGAGCCATCTGTATGTATCCACAAACGTCAGATACATTATCAGGAGGCTTTGTTGTGAGCATGTGCTTTCTGAGTGGATTTGTTTCACTCTATTTAACACAGCAGAAAAATTGTAAGAGTTTGGAAAAGTGGGGTTGCAGTAGAGTCCATTTATTCACTGAATGAATACCAGGAAACGATTGCTGTGGGCGGAAGCAGAATCTAAAGACTGCAAGCGTTCCCTCCTGGCTTCAGACCGCTGTTAATAAACAGACCTTATCAGTGGTTGAGATAGGAGGTCTCATTCTCTGTTGCCTAATGACAAATCAAAATATATCCTTCTTCTTTGTATCCATGAGGTTCATATCTTAATATTCATCTTCATCTGGACTCGAGCACGACCTTTTAAAGGCAGTGCCCATCTGTGCCGTACCATTCAGTCCAGATAAAGGGTGCAGTATCAAGGTCTTTTCCATGCATGTGTGTGTGGAACCCATGTGTGTTCCCCTGCTCATGTGAAGTGGTGCATTAACAAACAAAGTGCATTCTGATGTCCTTGTTTGTTCTCTAGTTGAAGGACAGACCGCTGATGACCTCAGTCACCCCAGCGCGCCACTTTTCAGCTGATATTGAACTGTCCAAGTGCTTTGGTGCTCATATGTGCGCTGAGGACAATTACTGAGTCAAATGTTGATCTGGCTGCTGCTTCTCGATTGGTTTCCCATTGTCTCCCTCTCTTTGTGTTTTGGAATTAACCTGATTTTTTTTCTTGTGTGTGGTTTTCAGTGGTCACATCCGTTTACCAATAACACCATTGAGGTCATTCAGCTCAAAGTGTAAGACGCTGCATTTTGGAATGAGGCAGCGATAACAGAAATGAGGTCAGCGTTGTTGGTCTTGCTTGGAAATAAACACATAATATAATGGAAAGTACTACATTCTCTGTATTTGTTTTTATAATTTGGGTGCTTACATTCACAGTTCACCTTTACTAATTTGTTTGTTTTTTTTTTATTCTGGGAGTTTTTTTGTTCAGTCCATCCAAAAAACCTTCATATCTCCTCTGTTGGGCTTCCGGGTCTCCCACAAGAGATAAACAAGCACACTCAAATCCCCCATGAACTGACGTAGAAAGTCAACTGTGATCTGCTATTCCTTTAACATTCTGCCCGCTGTACTGTCCTTTTAATAACCATAGAGCGTTTCATTTCCCATGTTCTTCCGTTGGGTCTTGTTATTCTTATCGGGTCTTATTTTGCTTCATCTTTTTGTTGTTGGTACGTTTTACTAAGGTTTATTTTCAAAGACAGTTTTGAATTGTTTATAACTTTGATGACCATGTACATTTGTCCAAAAGAAAACCCCATCTGTTAGAGAGAAGGAGAAATAAGATAGGGTGCTTTGAAGCCAAAACACTGGAATGGAAGGAATGCACTTGTGTCTAATAACATCAACCAGCACTCCAATGGTACACTAACACGTCTGTTCTCAGTGATACGGCAAGCTTATGTGAGATTACGCTAAAATTGGCACTCTTCCTGTTTAATTTAAGCTTCAGGGAATAGAAAGCTTCAGGTCTTAACATAGGGACATAAACCCCTTGAAACAGATGCTGCTCTGATTCAGCAGCTCTAACGTTCTATTTAAACGCATGACAGCAGCTCTGTTTGGGTTAAGGTGAAGAAGAAAAACTGATGTGACAGCACTGAACTGATGACAGAAGCAAGGTTCATGGGGGGGGAGCAGTCTCTTCTCAGACTGCTTTTTTTTTACTACAAAACTCACTTTTCATACAAAAATCAGGCGTGTGCATTTGTTGCTTGTCTGTGTACTAAAGACGTCCACTGCTCTTTGTTTTGCACACCAAAATAGCCCCAAGCATCTGAGAACAAATACCATAGTTGACAACTTTGTCTTCCCCCACTGAAGTTTTCTTTCAGATATGAAGTCCCACAGTAAATAAAAATAATGCAAACATTCATGATTGTGATGTAATGATTACAAAAACTAAAGACAAAATTAAATTAAAAATATAAAATTTTTGCACTTTAACCTAATGGCCAACAGAGATGAAATGAGCACAAAAAAACAGGCAGTGAGACAGATAGCAGCTTTTATGCCACTTGTGACTATTAACAAACTACCGAGCCACATGACAGCCGACTTGTTGATCTGCTTTCTGGATTTTGCTTTATTTTGTCCTTATTTCAACATCAGTTCATCAGCTGTAAAAAGAACGAGATTATCTGCGTTATGCAAGTGCATAAGCAGATCTATCTGGACTAACATGTCACACCATCTTCACCTTCTATCTGAACAATCAAAGGTTTGTCCAGTGAGTACTGCTATGAGTTGTGCAGTGTATAGTTTCTGTTTAAGTTCCTGTTGGATCAACATGATACATTTTTTTTGCCTGTAAATCTACAAAAAGAAGCTTTAGTTACAGGAAGAAACTGGTTTTAAAACAAAACTAAGTACTGACTTGCAGGGCCTCTAAAAATGACACAGCAGGTTTAAGCCAGACCGCGTACTTACTTCCACATAAGTCTTATCAGCAGGCCAGAATAAAACCGAAGCTTTCAACATTTTGCTGTTTTGTTTTTGCTGTAGTTGAAACATAATGGACCAATGCATTGAAACAGCAGACAAAACTTACAGGCAAGGCCAGCTTGATCAAATCATTTAATCAGTTCAGGAAAATGATTAAAAGAGCTGTTAGGAGGTTAGGTGAAAAAGCTCCATCACAGATCACAAAGAGAAATATTTGCAAAAGAAGGAAGTGGGAGAAATTCAGTAAATGCCGTGCATATTAATTTACATAAGAAAAACAACAACTTTTTGTTACGTTTGATGGTAGGTATAAAATATATAACAGTTGCTCCACAGATACATTTCCTTGCTTGTAGTCAATATTCTACATTTCTAAACAAAAATACCTGATAACACGTGGAGTGTTTCAGATCATGGAAAGGGTTTGTCCCTCTTGGTTTCCACCCGTCACTACTTCCTAATGAAGCAGGCCTTTTGTAAAATATAATTGGATTTTGGTTAATCTGATTTACTTCAAAAACGGGGAATTACTGCAACCTGCAAATAAAATATGTAATTGTCTATTTTGCGTGAGCTCTTATCTATCTTATCTTATTTCCACGTCTTCCCAAGCCACCCTACAGTAGTCATTTTTTAATAGCTCTCACTAATCTACTATATCTCATGTATAGGTTGCTGTGAACCATCAAGTCGAAATGTTAGAATTATAAGCTTAGTTATCCGTTGCCAGTCATAACACCTGGTGCTTGCATCAAGTGTGGTGCTGGATAATCAGTGTCGGAAAGGCTCCTAAAAATAACATCTGAAACCAGTGTTCTACAGCTAATCCAATTTAAAATACTCTAAGAAAAGTAACTAGTTTAGGGTGTTAAACATCCACAGATCATATTTCCAAGTGTGGGGGTGTTCTATCTATGCCTTCGTGGCTGCTTTTTTAATCAGTATTTATTTCTGCCGTGGCATTTCTGAATATTCTGGGTTAAACAGCAAATGACCGAAATTTATTTTACCTACATTTGACCTTGTGTGTCTCCTTTTCCTTAATGAATCAGTTAGGGGTGAAGGGATTTTCTAAGGGACATTGTGGCAACAGTATGAAAAGGAAAAGTGTCCTTTTCCTACACAGTGATCCATGGAATCAGGTGCCAGCTGGGATCTGAATCAATGAAACTTCTACTTTTAAATCACTCTTCCTAAGTCTGCCTCTTCGCTGCCCTGTATCATTTTCTGTGTGTGTTTGTGTGTACACCTATTGCATGTGTGTCATTTTGTGTACTTGTGACTGACAGAGGCAAACAGAAAGCCTTCTTAATCTCTTCACAATATGACTCATCTGACATGGGAATTCAATGAGCTTTGAAAATCTGGTTTTAACTTATTAGATTATAGTAATTGAATTACTGCCATTTAATGACCATGTTTTGAACTGAGGACATGGCGGACAACACTGAATAAACAGACGAAACACAACCAGACGCATTTACCTGTTTTGTAACAGAGAAAACATATTTTTCATTATTTTGTAGAAGTTTTAAACAATGCATTCAGAAAATAAAAAATCACCATCTGCCCTGTTTTAGAATATGTATAAGAAGTTGTTGACTTAATCCTGTTCTATATCTGAAAATAATCCCATGTTCTGTCATTCTAGGTAGCAGCTTGGTTTTTGTTGTCACACTGTGGGATACAGCAGTGCATCTAAGTAGCTCTGAGAGAGCCAATCATCAAACCACGAGACAAGTCAGCAAGCTAGAAGGCTGGACAGGAATGGGCTGTCAGCCATACCACGAGGCATAAGTCAAAGATTCAAGAGAGTCTATAAACTTGGAGTTTTGAGTGTTTTAGCAGCCTACAAAGGACTGGCACCATGTCCAGCCTTTGGCTCTCTTCATCCGTCTCACGTTAAAAGACAGATGAGACATTTTCCATGACAAATGTCTGAGTTTTCACCAGAGTTTCTTTTTTATTTGAATCTGTTGAGATTATATATATATATATATGTAGTTCAAAGCTTTCCTTGATAGGTTTTCCTTGATAAAAAAAACTTTGAAATACAAACAACAGAAGCTGAAGGAGGCTTTTGTTTTTTTAATTTAATTTAGTAGTTGGCTTTAACAATAATCGTTCACTTGTTAACAATCTATTGTTGAATATTGCTTCTGTGACATTTGGGGATGATCTATACGATTAAGAGAAAACATGCGCAACTTTAAAGGTTGCTGTCTGTGGTGATGGAAACACCTCATTTTGGTGATCCAAACTAGTAAAAACATGTTTACATGTTATGTCAGGATAGCCTACCCCATTATCTCAAATTAACAAAAATGTGTCCATTATAACAAGAAACTAATCCCTGTTATCATCAGTTGATATCTTTCTCAAGGTCTAATCAACACAAAGCAGCAATTGGTGGAAATGGGATTAGGCTACCTGGCACACCTTTCTGCTGTCACAGCGTGTTGCTAGCGATGATGCTAGAGCAGACTATTTGTTCAGTTCCGACTGAACTTTGTAACTCACCAAATTATTGTGTCTTCAAACTCTAATTATGCAAAATGTTATAATAAATTACCTTGTAATGTGATTTATTGGAAAGTGGCATGGTCATTTTATTTTCTCTATGCTGTAATCCTCTCACTAGTGGTTGGAGTGAAACATTACTATTTATGTGCCCACAGTCCATGTGTGTAACTACGGAGACGTTTTGCCATGAGGTGAAAGCTGTGCATTCAGAGCTGGGGATTTTCAAATCCAGACATCATGGGCAAAAATCTAAGTCAATCTAGACATTTAAAGCCACTGTTGTTCTGCCGACTTGAAGGTCATACTGAATGAGCTGAACACTAAAAAGCCTTAAAGATTGACAGGTGTGGTTTTAGTCTGAATGTGACCGATATTTCTATTTAAAAATAAAAAGGATATTTTCACATTTTCAGAAAGTTTACTTTAACATATTTGTGTTCAGATTCAGTCTCTTTCTGCTTCTGTCTTCTGTTGGCCTGTGCTAGCCATGTGATGCATTTTAATCTGTTGGATTACATAATTTATGGACCACAATTTGGTATGGATTATTTTCCAGCACTATGACGTCACAGGAGCATGTCAAAAACTGGCACAAGTACTTGTAAACATGGCTACAAAAAAGAAGTTTAAAAATACATTATTTTTATAAGATTTGAACAAAAATAAACAGGATGTTTACATTTTGTGGTCAAACTGTGGTGTGAATTGTTGATGTGACGGGACATATACAGATTCAGAGTGAGGTCAATTAGTACAGATGGGTTGTCTCGTGTCAGGCCACTGAACTTTGATTACGCACCAAGGTTTCCATAATTCCAAATGTCTGTCTGTTGCATTTCTACAGACGTGACTCTCTGTTAGGTAGATGCAGCTGCTCCACTCCGCTGGCTTTGCTAATCAAGTAGAACAGAGAGAACAACACAGGCATATTAACTGGATACCACCCTTTTCAGATACCAATGCAAATAGGAAATACAGAGTTTGTCATGATGGGGATTACCTGGGTGCAGAAGTGGGCTTGATAAAATCAAGCAATACAGGTAATGTCAAGCTGAGTGGAATTAAGAACAGCTAGCTAGTTTGGTATTACAAACATATATTTATTTGACCTACACTTACTTAAACAGTGTGTCCTTCTTGCTTTACAAATCTTAAAGTCAGAAGCTCTAATGCAGTGTTGCATTCCAGACATTTGTATCTCCATTACTACCAGCTTTGACTTGGAACAAGGGCCAAAAATGATAGTCATGTCATAATTGAGCCCATTAAATACTTCAGGCGCTTTATGTTCCATTGAAACACACGTTTTTATCACAAATTTGTTTATTTACTCCTGTTTTACCTTATCCCCCTCACGGGAAATTTGTTAAACTAATGCTAATTAATGGAAAATGTCAGGAACCTGCCATGTTAATTATCCACGTTTTTGAGTTTCATGCATGTTTTGTGGACGTTATCAGTCTTTGTAATTGTGTTCATTACTGCTGACCTGAATGTGTCAAAGCTTTGAAGCTTCTACTGTTACCATGGCAATCAATAGCCAAATCACTATGCAAATGCTGGAGGGTTTTTCTTTCTTAATTATTATACATAATTTACCAAAAAAACACCTCATGATCTCAAAACCCAAGATCTAACATTCATTAAACATGTTTCATTAAAACTCAGCAATCTTTTTTTTTGTTGCTGATCTCAGTTAAAGAGAAAAAACATACAACTTAACCAGTAAACCTTTCTGTGTAATCATCATGTGAGACCGGTGTCAACTTGACCGGCATTCAGGTTACAATTTGGTTGTGAGAATCTGGATAAAACTGAAACATCTGGCATGACTATCCAGTGCTGGTCAATTCTGTGTCTGTTGACCACACACTGCAGCTTATCTAGGCCACACTACAGCAGGCATGCAGACCAAAAACACTTTAAGCACAAAGTACAAGTGCATGAATAAATGTTGACACAGTTCAACATTTCTCTGACACAGTATTTACTGTAAAGCTGCTCCATGTACATAGAATGAAAAAAAAAAACGTTGTTAAGCTGTTTTGTTTTATTTCCCTACAGAGCAAATTATTTCCTAGAACTATCAAATTGCTCAGTGGGATTAAAGGGAATGTAGCTTTGATTTATAAAGGCTTTTGATTCTTGCAGCTGCAACACAAACACAAGCACACTTGCTCATTAAGTAACATAAGAGTATTACTTCTTAGCCACACTTACACGTGCACACAGTCCTTGGTCCAAACCGAAACATTCTAATATTGAGTGTGGTCTAAAGATTATACTAAAAGGCTTTCTTCCCAAAATTTCCATGTACTACTATAAACATGTTTACTTAAAAACCTCAGTGTTTTTTTTATATGGCCAGGGATACTTTTGCTGCCTCTGAGTATTGGGTCCATTTAGATTAGATTTTTCTATGAATGAACAACCACTTTTTTCTTCTTTTAGTCAATGGGGAAAGCCTCCACTCTCATGAACTTAATCATAGTGTGTCTAAGGGGTTGTGCATGAATTACGGTTCTTGGGCTGCAATGAGAATGCCTGAATAGTTTAGTGAGACAGTAAAAGTCCATATGGCAGATGAATGCTCGGCCTTTTAAAATGATGACTTGGCTGCCGATAAATCAGACGCCCACTCTTTCTTGCTGCCAAATGGTCCATCGCCTCTCGCTGACTTGTTGTGTGCCTGCTGGAATTTGCTGAAGTTGTTTTTTCTCGTAGCTTTGTGTCCACATGGGTTTGAGCATCAAAGTGTTTGACTTAACGCTGAACCAGAATGAATTGATTTTAAATCATGGAATTCATTTCCCTAAAATAGTAAATAATCTATATTGTCCCAACAAAATGAACTGACTTTTTTCCCAATCTATGGATATCACATGCAGTATATCAAGAGAATATAACACCTGTCCTGGTTGAAATGGCTGCTTCTCGACTTACCGACAGCGATTGTAGTAGATCATTTCTAGTTTTCGTGGGGTGAACATTTTACTGTGCCTTTTGTCATTCCTAACAGAACAATCAAATATGTATTCAAAAGTAAATAAAACAAAGAAAAAGTATCTAATTGATGATATCTTCTTCTTTTTTCCACATTTGTAAAAAGATGCTGACCAGAGAATTTGTATGTTCCTATGTACCAGATGAGCTCTATTTTGTCTACAGTAAAGATTTGGACACACTTAATCTAAATATCGCTTGTCTTTGAGCTACAGAGAAGCAAACCTCTAAAATAATTTTACCTTCTTTAACATGAACAAAGGGCTTTGATTCAAAGCATTGTCTACTCCCCTCCTCTTTCATTGTTTCCATTGCTCATGGCGTTACTGAGAATGTTTTACTTCATCTTGTGTTTTTGATTGGCAGACTTTGACATGAGTGGGCTGCTTTCAGCCAGCCAATGATCTTTTTTAAGGTTTCTTCTGTCCCACGCCATTCTTGTCAGATCTGTCATCTGCAAACTCCCACAGGAGAGGCTTTGTTTAGAACAGATATTAGAACTTTTTGAAGGAGTTACCAATCTCGCTCAGGGAGTGCTCACTTGCACTGTAACAATACTTGTACGTTTATTTTGAGCCGTTAGGAGAGGCAGAAACATCAGAGTGAACCTGCTGTAGCTGTTCGCCCTTCAAATTGATTAGCCACCAACGCTCACTGTGGGTGTCACATTAATGTTTGTATTTGCATATAATTTAGGCTTTTAGCTCACATTCTGTAGCAGCATAGAAAAAAAACAGGGGAAAGAGAACCACATGAAAATACCGAAAGGGATAACTGGCATGTTCTCGTCATATGTGAATTATTTCTACACTCAAATGAAGTAGATGTCAGTTTATATAAAGCATAACATTTCTGATTTTCCTTGTTAGTCAGTATCTTGTCAGTATAATGCGTTAGACTTCTGTCTATCAAATCACATTTTACGATGTTTGTATTCTTATTAGATTCTGCCCAATGAGAAAATCTACTTGGAACTTCTTTACAAAATAGTCACGCTTATTTTGCTTGTCAAAATCCTCAAACAGAATTTGAATTGAAAAAAATAATCTTTTCAAAAAGCACTGAGGCTCTAAATCAAAGAACGAAGCAATTGTATCATCCACTCTTGCCATGAAATGCACGAAACAGTTCATACCATGAAAACAATTTCCTTAAAAGTATTACCTCATCTTGAATTTGATGTCATTTTGAACTGGTTAGTTGCTAACTGGTCACCCATGCGATGAGCAAAAATCTTTCTTGGGTAAAATGACTCTGTCAGAGTGAGATGTTTTCACTTTATTATTGGAGAAATGTTGGTTTGTGAGATTTTTCAGTGATGTTAATTTAGACTGTGAAAGCCTTTAGAGCCTGAAACTTTGTGTGAATGCAGCATGTTACTGATAATTTAACATTATACACAGAGAACTTTTACATTTATAAAATATGGTTCTATTGCTGATGTGACTACATTTCTCGTAAGGGACTTAAAGCTAGTAAGTATAATGTGATGCTCTTGAAGGTTTGATTTAATATGCCTCTGTCCCATCTTCTGTTTAAACTGAAGATATCTCTGTACCTTGGTACTTTATTGATGAAACTCTTATCTACAGCAGTCAGATATCACAGTGGAGGCTCCAGAATATGCCGTACCACAACTTAACTGAATCGTTGTGTTTTTACAGGCCTTGTTCCGCTTATCAGCCAAAAACCTGTGTGTGTTTCCTGAAAATACGCTAATCTCCCTGTGTGATTACATTGACCCCGGGCCATTGATTACTCACCGTCAAGGCTAGAATGTCATTAGAACACAGACGGTGACCAATTTTTGCGTCCTGGCACTGCTCTCATTCCCTCTTTTCTCCACCAGCTTGGTTTGGCCCCTCCTTTCGCCTGCGTGGAGAATTGCCTTTGGCTGTGGCTGTTCATGGCAGAAATGAGGCCGTTTTCATTCTAATCTGAGTTGTATATATTTCTTCATTTTTTGCAGTGCATGTTCAGTTAGTGAAAAAAAAAATGACAAAGCAATTCCTACATGGGAGAGGAAGCTGTTGCTATGTTACCCTCCACTGTTTAATTTCCCTCTATGTCATGTTCACTTGTGGCTGTCACAACAGTTGCTGAGGATATAGGACTGTGGAGCCCCTCTGCACTCAGCCTGGCAGCCCTAGCTTCAAACCAGATTGCTACCTACCTTCCCTTCAGCTTTTTTCCATTCGTCACTCTGAGCTGGTCAGTTAAGGGCAAGGCACTAGAGGCAGCACGAACGGAGGAAAACACTCTCAATCTGAATTCCTACTCTAATCTTCTCCCAGCTCTCTCCTCAGCCTGCTGAAGGAAAACAAATATATCTTATCTGCAGATACTGAAGCGGACAGCTGGAGGGTCATGTTTTCGCCTCTCCCCATGACTGGCCTGGTGGCAGCTGAAATTTGACATTTCACTGGGGAGAAAGGGAAATCTGTGACATAAAGTGGGAAGCGTTTGATCAAAGGGAATGGTCAGAGGTAGTTACAGTATTGTAGCTCATGATGAACAATGAAAGAAACTGCTTTGGAGGGGATGAATAAAATATAAAAAATTAAACAAAAAAGTGCTCCTTAAATGATTGATTGCTTGAAACAAGTCTATTGATAATATGCTCCTGCTTACATATGACCCGAGCTTGTAAGTGTGGTCACAAAGATGAAACAGAGCATATCAGTTGAAACTCTCATGAGTGTTGTTAAGAGTTTGGTATAACTATGCTCCAATAGCACTCTTTTTTTTAAACTTTTAATGGCTCAGGATAAGGATGCCTCATGAGGAGCCAAAAATAGAAAATATTTTGGACTTTTGTGATATCACAGCCTGCTGCCAGCGCCCCATCCCCCTGGGGATAAAGGTCAATTTAGCAGTCCATCTCAGCTTCCTGTATCTTTTTTAACATCAACAAAGAGTTTATGTGTATTGTACGCATGGTCGTGGGTGATATCAACTATACAAAATATGTATCTTTCCATCCGTTCCAACAGCTGCAGTTAAGTGTATATTAGACTTAAGGATAAATGAACTGATGTTCGAAAAAATATGTTTGTTTTTTTTCAGTTGAAATATTTCTTTTTAGATCAATTGGAGACTGCTTTTAAATCTTCCGCCAGAAGTCATGCTCTATCTTTATCTGAAGGGCTTAGAAAGCTATTAAGATCTTGAAATGATAATGGTACACACTTTCAGAGCAAGGAAAACAGTAAGAGGTTTAGATAAGACAGGCACCTCCTTTCACTTTCCAAAGAAGGTTTAATCCATGACACCTAATCTGAAAAGCCTGGTTTTTATTTCTGTATTTTTAAATGTGATAAATATAGGGGACACTGCCCTGATTTTTAATGAGACCAATCTTTTCTTTGTTTTGTCTTAAGCACGGAAATGACATAAAAATGTTGGTTCCATATGTCATTTGCTTCAGTTTAGAAGTTACATCTATCAAAACAGTTTACAGCACAGATGAATGAGAAAAACTCTCATTAAAAGAACAGTTTAGATACATATTCTCTGCTTATGTTGAATTATTTTAGCTTTTTTCCACTGTAATGTATTTCCTTTTTTTAAACCAATGTTTGGATTCAAACCATATTTCAAAATCTGAATTTGCAACCAGAAAGGCAATATTACTAATTCTGTGCATTCAGATGAGTAAAACAAAGTTTTTTCAAGGCTATATTCAATACAAGATGTTGTCAATCTACTTTTTCTGTGCAACAATTGTTTTGCTTTTAGCCGTTTTGTTTAGAAAAATAAATTGAGGAAATTAGTTCACTGTCAAGTGGTCAGCCAAAGTGAATTACATGGCTGTTAGTCTACAGCTCTTGCTTTTCCCTGTCTGAGGACTTTTCAGTTGGCCCAGTGCCCGATAATTACTTTGGCCCTGACTGCTGGTATTTTCCTAGCATAGGCATAGCATCACCTCCGTAGGTACAGAAAGAAAATTTAGAAGCAATAAAGTGTTGTATCAGTAAGCAGAGGTATTCAAAATACATCTTTGCACTTAACTGTGTGTCACTCTGCTTTTTAAAAGCTTCTCTTAATAGTGCACTGCCTCATCCAAGCTGAATTTTTAAAAGGATGTATCAAATGCTACCGTTTGCCTTGCAAAATACTTTCTCCTAAGTATTACTTATGTCATCTGATAATTAAAAACCTTCATTGTCAAGATGAAACCTTCCAGCATGCACCCCATCTTCTAAATGCCTTTGAGTATCAATGAGGGAAAAAATCAATTGGACATTAACTCAAGGCTTTTGCAGGAGAAAAACACTGAAAAGAACATTATGGGCTTTTTATCTTTCTATTTTTCTCCATATAGACTTTCAAAACATGCACAGCAGAGAAGCACCATTGCTCTGAAAGGTGCAATAAGTACAAGAAAACAACCAAAAACAGAAAATCTAAGGACATGCAGTGAAACGGGTTTCTGGTTGTGGGTTGGGGGGGTTTCCCTGTACGCAGCTGTTCCTAATAACCATCATTAGTGCTCTCCAAATCACATGCACAATTATTCTAGAGTTGGTGCTTTGCCTTTGTCCATTCACTTCCATACGATTCTTGAAAAAGCTGTCCATCGTTCGAGAGAGATATCAGCATGTGAAGCAGTTATTAAAGGAAGAAATTCATGTTCAGCATGGAGATTCTTTCTTTATGCTTCTTCGGCAGAAAACTTGTCTCCTTCTGTTTTATTTGAAACCAGCCACATGCCTTAAGGGAGCGTCTTACAAAACAATGTGCAGATTTTCTCTTTCTCCAGAGGATCAAAACTTGCTACCGGAACCACAAATTTGAGTGTTGTGGTTTTGGCTGAGTGTGTCAGTGCGGAGCGCTCTGAGGCGTCATGCACCGAGCGCAGAGTCAGGCAATTCACACTTTTCAAAGTATTTAACACGTTTCTCCCCAATGAAAAATAGATTCCCAACTGATGGTGCTGTGGCATACATCAGAAAAGTGGATCTCTGACACATTGTGTTGCCAACTCGGGTGTTTTGTTGCCACATTTAACCACGTTTCACATCACCTCATGGGCCATTTAGTCCGTTTTTAAACTTCATTTGTTAATTTATTTATCTAATTAGGTCACCGCTGATTAATTCATCACAATGACTAGCAGCAAATCATGTTGCAGATAAGACAAAGACCCCCTACCAGACCACCATCTCTCACTGCTCAAACCCCTGAGTTTGTTTATACCTTCACGTTGATGTCCTCTTGGTGCGTTAGGACCTAGCAAACTGTGAGAAACCAACTTCATGTGTGATGAATATTGTACTTACAGACAAAGCTACAATTGCTGAGAATGCATAGTGCTTGTTATTGTGTTGAAGCAGAACAAAAAAGCTTTGGTTCGGAGTGTGAGTTGGCAGTGGGGCATGCTTACCCTTGTTTCCATCTTAATACACAGTCAGCTGTATTTTAAGATGGACATGTTGCACTGCACATTCTTTTTTTTTGTAAACTGAAAAACAGTGCAATGTAATCTCAGATAATTGTAAAGTAAAACGTAGGCTGTAGCCAACACCTGTTTACATGGACCATCATGCACTGCAGTCGAGAGCCAGCATCTAGAACTAATGAACTGTATCAATGCTGGTGCCAATGCTGAGACTGTTACACAGGCTAACATTCACACTTCGTTTGTTGTTTTTGTTTGATTTTTACCAGTTGAGCATACCTGGCCAATCCTAAAGCTTTTTTTTTTGTCTCAGATAGAGGGTTAACATGGGTCAACTTCTGTCCCATCAGATTTTGCGAAAGCAAAATGAAATATGACAGCTGGCTTTCCCATAGTGAGAAAAGGTGGAACATGTGAATGAAAGATTTATCATATTTTATCTGTGAGGACAAGGGAAAAAAATAAGTACAAAAATGCACAAGACTGGCAAAAAGCAGTTTGCAAAATATGTGAGACGTTTCTCTCTGGAAATTGTTCATATCTTTAATGTAGTGGATCTTACTGGTTGCCTCAATGTTTATCAATACCGCTTATTCCCTTATGGGGTCACGGGGGGAACTGGAGCCTATCCCAGTGGTCAACGGGCGAGAGGCAGGGTACACCCTGGACAGTCCATCGCACAGGACAAACAACCACTCACAGTCACATGCAAACTCCACCCAGAAGGGTCCTGGTTCCCCCGGGATTCAAACCCAGAACCCTCTTGCTGGGAGGCGACAGTGCTAACCACCACACCACCGTGCCGCCCCCACTACAACATCATTTTTAAATATTCAGCACACAATCTCAATGTCCATAATGATGTTAATTGTTCAAGGTCAGAATTTTGTGAATCAATGTTTTGGTTTATCTGGGTTTGGTTTATGGCAAACACTACCTGCTAAATATTCTACTTTTCATCAGTCTCAGGTGCATTGTGTTCAACAATAAAAAGCTGGTTAGACAGTCACTCTCAATACTAAGCTGATAGACATGATACTAGACATGAGTGTGCTAGTACACTGGATGCTGGTTTAAGTGTTTTTTTTCCTGCACAACTATGGAAATTGTGACTGTATGGTTGTTTGTGAAGTAGCTCAAGTACCACCATTTATATCTTCTTCTCACGTTAGTCTCATATTATGTGACTCATATATGAATTAGTTATTTACTATATGGCTTTTTTACATGTTTCTTTAAACATTTCAAAGGTGTGTGAGAATGGTGATGCGTATAAAGGAGTACAAAAAAACAAATTTTGGCTCTAAAAGTTACGGAATGTATATCATAAGATTGATGTGTTACCAAACAAATTTGGTAGCCTACTTGGAAAACAAAATGACTTCTGCCCTCAGGGAATGTGAACAATGGCTGCATCGGAAGTCACCCACTGCTCTCTTTAATAATTCAGCGGAGTGTAGCCTCTCTGGGCATTCGCTGTGAAGGGGAGCGCATGACCTACGGCACAGCAGCAGGTGGTACTGTACACGGTGGCAAAGCAGCCCCTATTTTCTGCATCAGGACTAGAAGGTTTGAAAATATTATGAATACCTCAATTAATGAACATTTTAAAGAAAATTTGCAAAGGGTATGATTCTTGGGAAATAGTTTATGGTTGTTTGTATCTGTGTGGTCCTGAGATGGACGGGCCAACTGTCCAGTGTGTACCGTGCCTCTCGCCCATAGTTTTTTTTTAAAGCAACAAGACTATATTTCAGATAAACCCATGATTATTACCCAGTTGTATAAATTGATTTCATTGTCAAAATTCAGAGAGAAAAGGGTTTCTCTAAGATGTGTTTTGTGTTATTTATAGGTCATTTATTTTTCTCAGTCTCACATCTCAAAAAGACCTATGGTTTAAATTGGAGCATTTATCTGCTCCATCACACCACCCCTCCTCCCACTCTATTTGGACTTTGTGACTTATTGAAGGATTTGATCGACAATTTCAACTGTAATGTAGCCTGCTTATACTATAAACAGTTTTTTCTTCAGGCTGTTTCTTTTGTTTTTTTTTTACAGGACAGACTTAAAAGGGTGTTGATTGGAGTTGAGGGTGCGGACCAACTCCACATTTGCAAAATTCTTTTGGAAAACATGGGAAAAAGTCACAAAAGTGAAACATGCTATAAATGGCTGCTCAGCCTGTGGCCCCTGTTTGCATCGGTGACTCAGTTAATATGACTTCTTTTGAAATGTGTATTTTTCTCCTTTTCTTTCATTAAAGGATGAAAGGTCCAACATTTCCATTCTAAAGGGAAAAAAATCACTGAAGCTGCCTTTCTTGGAATTTAATAATTAACCAGTGTTTATCGTATCTGCAATTTGGATAATAGTGGTAGTTTCTCTAACTTAGGAGCCTTCAAGAGGAAAAAGACTGCTTGACTGTGGGATAGTTAAAACTTAGCTTTACTAGAAAGATCATGTTCCTTTTCAATTATTCCAGTGATACACGAACGTGGGAATGAGTCCCACCCTTACTCAACTTTTGGGCAAAATTGTCTCTTTTTACACAAAGAAAGCGTTGTATCACACTGCTATGTCAACATCATTTCAGCTATTTCATAATTGGATGAACAGAAAAAAAAGAATAGCAAGGATATTCTGCTAGCCAGCTGTAACTGAGAAAAGATCATTTCAGTATCAGAGTTGTCAAAATCATGTCAAAATGGGGGGAAAGTATTCTCATTTGTTGAATGACAGCTGGATCTCTGTTTTAGATTACGATGTCTGGTGAAGCAGCTGGAGAGAGGAGAGGCTTCCCTCAGCGACCTCAAGAAAAACCTTGAGTATGCAGCTTCTGTACTGGAATCCGTTTACATCGAGGAGACAAGGTAACAAAAAATCATCAAAAACCCTAATAACCCGGACACTGAAAAAAGTTTTGACTTCATTTATTGAGAACAACACGACACCACTCGTGGTGGACTGACTTTGCCCAGCTGATGACCATGGTTAATATAGCAGTTGACTTTTCTAAACATTCTTTTGTCTCTATTCGGTCACAGAAACCCACGCCTGTGGGAACTGATGCCAAATAATAAACTCAGAGAAAATAATGTTAGAACCAACACAGATCGACATTCAGGTTAACCACATTTTCAGAAAATACATAAAAGACCCGTAATTACATATCAGCTGGGAAACCACAACTCAAAAACAACAATATTGTTGGTTGTATTGTTTAGATACTCCATTATACTCCATTTATAGCGTAATCCTGGACTATCAGACTGTTTTTCAGCATTTGGGGCAGTATCCTAGATCATGAATCAGGCTGTCCACAACATCACTGAATATTGTACTGATACTGGCACTCAGTAAAGTTTAGGTCACCTGTTGGTTAGCATATTTGTTTAACAGATGAAAAGGCAACTGGATTTAATTAATAGGATCTGGTCAGAAAATGTACTACTTAATATGCATCACTTGTTTGTGACTTTAAGCCTTTTTACACACTTCACAAATGTTTATTTCAACCTTGCTCATTGGCTAAAGGAAGTTTAGACTAATGGGTGGGTTAATACAAGTTAGCCTTTCATTCTTCTTCAAGGATAACTGAAATCAAAGCTTTGGAATGTAAAAGTAAACATCCTAAATTTCATCTGAAAGAGAAGCAAATACCTTCAAGCTGGCTCTGTGTCCTGATAAATTCTACATCCTTCAGGCCATGTACCACAGACTCTGTGTAAAGATAGACAAAGTCCCCTGGCATCAGATGAGAAGTTGGAACGAAAGTGCATTTTAGTGCAGTACCGCTGGCTTCTTCAAACATTTTTGGCACTAACACACTCCCATTAAAACAAAGTATGATCACATTTCCATTTCTGTCATCTGCGGTTTCTCAGCACTGTTTACATCGTTTTGCATAAAGGACAATCTCTCACTAGAGCCACTCTAGCCACATATATCATGCAGAAAGTTGATTAGAAAAAAATGCTAAAGGATTAATGCTCCATAACTGGCTGGCTAAATGAACTATTCTTGCTACTGTCTGGCGCTTTTTTCCCCATTTCATTTCAGTAAAATCACATTTATTTGTTATTTGTTTTTATTTGCAATAAAAAAAACCCACCCAGTTAGGTTTTATTTAACTTTGGTTAAGTTTTTTTTCTTAATGTGGTATCACTAGTTTTTCTTTGATAAACCTTCTTAATACGTGTTTTCTTAATTTTTGCACCACCGAATGTCTGCGTGGCAAACATGGGCAGATGGTATGTACACTTGACAAGACCTCATCTTTAATGACAGACGGCAAACCAAAACAAGCTGTTTGTGATCATGTTTCAAAATGTAAAGACTGTTTATTAACTTCTATTGAAGTTAGAAATTGAAAGGAACATGGCAAAAGAGATATTGGAAATATTGTTCTCATGGCAAAATTGTATTAACGAATGATTAAGTTTTGAAAATAACTGAAATGTCAATTGTGGAATGGTGGTCTACAATCTGAGCTATGACCAGGTTTATGGAATTATGTAAATCTCTCATCATCTAGATCCAAAGAGATTAGGGTCAGTGATGGCCTGACCAATCCAGGGTGGAGGATAATGAACCAGTCTGTGCAGAACCCGTGTAGCATTGTCATTATCAGTGGGATGGGAATGTTGTGTCTTTGCCATTAGAACATGTTTTCAGCTAAGAGACATTTGATTGCTCACACCTGTCATCATAGTCACAGAGAATTATGTCACACAATTGGATTTGTATTCAGAATTTTGGTATATCTGAGATTTGGCAATATTACGTAATGGGTATTATTTGATGAGCAGGTGTAGGATTTGTGTTTTAACCCTTGTGGAAGATGTCAGTTACCCTTTTGTCCCCACCTATCTTGTCATGTACTCATTGTGTTCGTTCTTCCAGGCGATTGGTGGACACAGAGGATGAGCTCAGTGACATACAGTCTGAGTCGGTGCCTTCGGAGGTGCGGGACTGGCTGGCCTCCACCTTTACCAGACAGATGGGCCTGATGTTGCGGCGGAATGAAGAAAAACCTCGTTTCCGCAGCATCGTCCACGCTGTCCAGGCTGGCATATTTGTCGAGAGGTAAATTATGTAGCGTGGAAAAAAAATACAATAATTCACAGCCACACATCATGGACCGTCAGAACTTAACTTATTTTCATGGACTGTCACCTTTAACTTTCAACCTCTGAAATTGCCAATCCATTAATTTTTAACCCAAACTAGAATTGCCTACAGCAGTTTAAAGGTAATGTATCAACACCTTTTATTTGTTCCTGAATATTAAAACGGATAGGGCTTTTAGACAGGCTTTTAGACAGGTTCTTATTTGTCAATGAGCACACGTTCAAGTCAGTTGTTTATTTTGAGTGAAACAAAAAGAAGAACAATATGTACCCAGAAAAGGACTGCAAACACAAATGGTAGAGAAACATGAGGAGCTCATAGCAAGGACTCCAGGAAACCAAGGAGTTTCACTTCTGTGGGGAGAGTGATCAGTGAATGAGTGCAGCTGGTGATGATAAACACAGGGGATGGCAGTGGAGCTGTGGAACTGTGGAAAATAAAAAACATTATAGAACATAGAACCAAAAGATCAAATAATTAAGCCCCGCAAAGACCAGAAAGACCAAAAAACAAGTGAAAACAGAACACAAAACTCCAACTCATGACAACCAGCTACCCAGTATTGTCTGTATTTTTTATTTGTTTAAGTGCAAACATAATCTTTTGAAAGATGATGATTTCCAAAAGTCCAGAACTCTAATGATATCAATTGTACACCAGTATGACATTTAGCCATTTTGAGGAAAATATCCAATTTTCCTACCTGAAAATGGCAAAGACATGTCATTAGTCCTGCAGCCAAAGTTGTTTGTTTTATTTAATGGAGACTTCCACAGTCTTGGTGCTGAAAGGTCAGAATGATTAGTTGACATCCGGAAAACATTACCATCATTACTTGTTTTGTTACTTTTTTTTTGGACATTAAGATTAAGATTGCTGTCTTGCTGTGTGACTCAGTCCACAGATGGCTATCTCTGCATTTTCCTTCAGAATTCACTGGCTTAATTTAAAACTCATTGTTCCTTCAATGACACTAAACCTTCCTAAGGCTCCAGAGGATGTAACAAAAGGGGGATTAAACTGTGATGCTAAACCTTCCCCATGTTTCACAGATGGGGAGTGTTTCTAATCGGGGCATAAAATATTTTGGTTTCCTAAAACACCAACTATATTAATTTCTGCATAACGTTATACTAGTCTTGGGCTTCAATCAATGGAAATCATTGAAAGTGATCAAATTTATAGCGTTGTTTAAATTTGATTGGATTATTCTGTTGGAAGTGTGTGCAGTGTCTGTACAGGGCAGTTTCACCTGCACTGATCACATAGCAGCCTTGGTGAGCCCCAGGCCAAGCTAAATCATTCAGAGAGCTACAAACGACCCTCTTTCCAATGTTTTACTTTATCAAACAATAACATGCGACGTGGTTTTGTTCAAATGAATAAGCCTAAAACATATCAAATATAATCTTACTTAATCTGTCTTTAGAAAGGGCACTCTGCAGTTATAAAGAGGAAAAAAAAGATTGGAAAAGTGAGGATGAGAGAGTGATGAGGTGGAAAAGCGTGGTGCAGTCTACACTTTACATGCTTATTTGAATGTATAAAAAATCATCTTCCCTCATTCAGTAAATAACTTTTGCTCTGGCCTTTACAAGAATAAATGTCTATGGAAATGTGTCCCTGCAATGTGGGATGTTCTCATGTTTAAAAAAAAAAACTCAATGATATCACTGTAAAATACACAGCCGGTTTTGTAGTTTGTGACTGAGTTGACAAAACTTCTATTCCATCCGTTGTGTGTGATAAAGCTTGAAACCTTTTCCACTGAAAAAAGAAAAGACTTTCAGCAGCATTTGCCTTCTCTCAACGTAACCTTTCTAGCATAGATTCACACTGAGTTGCGTTGATTTGAAGGTTTAGTCACGGTGGGGAACCTTTCAGGCTGTGGTTTGGGTTTGGTGTGGTAACCTCTGGTGTTTACACTCAGCAGTGCTCTGCATTTGATGTTTTTTATCTCATCCAAACAGGATGTACAGACGTACCTCCAATATGGTGGGACTCAGCTACCCTGCGTCTGTCATATCTGTGCTTAAGGTATTAACGTGCACACAAGAAAACAAGAAAAACCTCAAATCTACATTTCTAAATGAATGGGTCTTGGATGTGAAATGGCTCAGCACATTACTTATAAAGGTTATTTTGAAAATGCTCTTTTTTTTTTTTCTTCTACACAGAATGTTGACAAGTGGTCGTTTGATGTGTTCGCTCTGAATGAGGCCAGCGGGGATCATGCATTGAAATTCATATTCTATGAGTTGCTCACCAGATATGATCTCATTAGTCGCTTCAAGGTAAATTCCAAAGGTCATAACTTATCCCACCACCCATACACTTTTGTCTATGACATTAAAACAACGAAAATGTAATATTTCAGCTCAGACTGGAGCCTTCAATGTGCCTGATTTTGACAATGAAAACCATCTTCTCTCAAGTCACTTGAGACCAAGATTACGTTGTGGAATTCCCCCAATGATCATGTCATGAAGGGGTCCAGACACATTTCATCTCTCCTGATAGTTATGCTGCTCGTTTTCCACAGTGTCTAATAGCTGAGAGCAATCCAGCTGAAGTGACAGCATCTGAGAGAAAATGACAAAAGCAATAAAGCTGATGTGAATATGTAATCATAGTCTGCCGTAGCCAAAATGATTCACAGTGCATGATTTTATGACACCAATTCTTAGATGCAGCATGCATTTAGATAGCATCTGGTCATAATTTAAATCACAAAGTGTAATGATGAGGTTCTTGGCTATTTGCCGTGTTAGTTATGCACAGACATTTTATGTTGTTTTGTCTGGTGTCAGATCCCGATCTCTGCGGTGGTGTCATTTGTGGAGGCCTTGGAAGTTGGATATAGCAAACATAAAAACCCCTACCACAACCTGATCCATGCCGCTGATGTCACGCAGACCGTGCACTACCTGCTACTGAAGACCGGCATGGTGGTGAGTAGGACATGTGGGTTACGTGCCGACGTTTGGTTCTGATCTCTCAGCATGTACAGAAACATTTTGAATGTTAAATTTCAAATCATAGAGCCATGGGTTGTGCAATCAGATTTGCTTCTTTGTGGTATTTCGAACATTTTTTCTTTGCTAACATATTCCAGACTAACTGTTTTTGTTTTGTTTTGTTGTCTTGGAGAATCCATTATCCATCGGTTCAATGAATGAAGACACTCCATTGACAAATGTTCAAATCAAATTTAGTTCTGACATTTCTGAAAGTGCAGATTAGACTGTAAATCTCTTTACCCATTCAAGCCTGTGAACATGGTTACCAAACCATCATGTTACAGTTGTTTCAATCTAAATGAATATCTATAGATGTGAGACATATTTTATGAAATTATTACCTTAAACTGACGACAGAATTACAAGGTATAGCCATCAGTAGTAGATTCACATGAAAATAAAGTTTTACAAACTTGAATATGGATGTGATTACCCTCAGTATACAGAGGGAAGTCTGTTCTAAGGTCATACTCTTCATAAAACTTCCACTTGAACCAAAGTGCACTTGTTTAGATGTGGCAGTTTCCTGTAGTTGAATATTTTCTGTCTCTCACAATATTATTACTTAATTTCCACTACTGATTTCATGTTGCTTTCATCATTTTTAGGCATCTCCATTTCTCTTCCTCTCACGGGAGTGATTTGAGGGCACCTGTCACACAACATTTATTCATTCAAACAAAAACACAAAAACTCCAAAAGTCTGATTTCACTGTCTCCAACTAGCTAACTAGCAGGCCTCCCCCGCTCCCGCAGTTTTTATTTAATCACCTTAATAAGGTGCCTGCGACAGCTGTCGACATGGTGTGTGTCTTCGGGCTGTGCCTTGCACAGTAAACCACATTAATTCCGCAACCACAGGCTCCTGGGAGAGCAGGAGAAAAGCATCTATCATTCTGCAGGCCCTCCAGACTCCATTAAATCAACAATCAACAGGTCATTCATAAAGCTGGCCCATGAGGAAAAACAGAGCGATGGCTCGGCCATCTTGTCCCCACCCAGTTCTTAATGACTCTCCCACCACCCACTGTTGATTAGTCACCGATATTGACTTGACTTCCTGAGCTAAATCCCTTCTCTGTGCACGTAAGCACACTCAGATGGATGCACATCTGAGAGGAAATTGGCCACTCACTGAAGTGAGTTCATGCTGCATATACTCCCAAATATGTCCCGTTACATCAAAGCATAAGCAGACATCCAGTTCCCACTTCTTAGAATATTTTTCTATATGATACACTGATGATCTGCTGCTTTTCCACCAATGGGCCAATAAAGAAAAAGGCATGCAAGGACCTCATTAGATTTTATTCATAAAAGTAATGGATTGGTTCCCAGAAAAACTGGAAACAACCCTCTTATTTATACTTGGCAACACTGAAAAATCAGACCTAGAGGCTGTCTGAGAGAATAAGGAAGGAAAGTGTTAAAGGAACAGTGTAAAATGTCCTCAACAGAGCTTATTGTTCCTCTCTTTTTGCTTTTGTAACCTTTCCTCCATCTACCTCTGCTCATTTGTCCCTTTGATCACAGATAATAATGGACTAATCATGCTCAGCTCTTCTCTACATCCTTTATGTCACATTCCTTGCTTGACACCTTAATGGCATAATGGACCATTCCCTGCTGTCTCTTTTACTGGTTGCTCATTGCTTTAGTCTTCTATCCATCAATTTTATTGTATTGTAATCTCAATACTGTTTTTCTGACAATGTCTTTTACTTTTCCACCTTGTTGCCTCCTCCTTCTCAATACTCCCCCTCTCCTACATGATTCTCTTGATATTCCCTCCCCCCTACTTATCTTTACCAACCCCTGCTCCCACTCACCCTCTTCACGTCCCTGTCTCCCTCTCCTTTTTGCCTCGCCTCCAGCATTGGTTGACTGAACTTGAGATTTTTGCCATGATCTTTGCGGCGGCAGTGCACGACTACGAGCACACAGGGACCACAAACAACTTCCACATCCAGACAAGGTAATGGATGATAAAATCAAAAATGCATGGCACTGACTCACCGGATCAATGTTTTCATTTACAGCGAGGGGGCTTTACATTCACACTGCGACCACCTGCAGTGCAGTAATGACAGGATGGGTGTGCAGATGAACTCAGATCCCCATTATCTCCAAGAAAAAAATGTGCCTTTTATTCCAAATCCAAACACTTAAAAGCTGAAAAGACCACAAATCTTATTTAGTAGATACACTATATACATTTTTCTGAATACCTTTCTTTTATCTTTTTAGTTTTACAATCAAATACTATTTCCACTAGCCATTTTGTCAAAAAATGTTTCCAAAAAGGTACATTTACATCAGAAATCAGTTTAAAGAGATGAAGAAGTTTCTAAAGGGACATGATGTTTACAGTGTTCTGAAAGAATTCAAATCCATTGTACAAAGTTTGGGATTTTACATTCATAAGATAAGCTTTGATCTGCATGTAAGTTTTTTTCAAGAAAGATATCACCCATTTGGTGTCTCAAACACCTGAGTATTTTGTGCAACACCTTCTACTTAACTTTAATCAAGTGTGAAAGTACACTGTTACTCCCTGGAAGTGTCCTTATTTGACACTTATGAGCTGCTTTATTATTATTACACTTGTTCTTGTGCTTTTCTCTCTTTTTTTAGTCTGAACATTGTGTGTGCTTTATGTTTTTTGTTTTGTTTTGTCTCCCAATTTGGTTCAGCATTATTAAAAGTGGTGAGGTATGGTACTGTATATTTAACGTTTGTGCTTTTTGCAGTATAAAACAACAAGAATCTGTTTCACTGTCTTAATTGGATAGGTCAGACACAGCCATCCTGTACAATGACCGCTCAGTGTTGGAGAGTCATCATGTCAGCGCTGCTTACCGCCTGCTGCAGGACGACGATGAAATGAACATCCTCTACAACCTCTCAAAGGATGACTGGAGGTCAGTTATGCAGATACTTCAACAAAGAGATGGTGATTAGAGGTGCAAAGACAGATTAATCAAAACTGAAACATGGAGACATCATGTTGGAACTGTCAGAGACAAATTGGCCGGAATGAAATCGGGCACACAGTATGCTGGTGAAAGGCCAAAAGTAAAGTTATCCTTCATGTCTGCATTTGCTAAAATCAGCATAGTTGGACAACCTTCAGGGTTCAATAACGTTGTGCTGAATGAAGCTATTAAAGGGAAGACAGCTGCGATCTGATTTCTTATATCATCAGCTGGCACTCATCAAAGATATATTATAAATAGCTCTAATTGACCTAAACACCTTTTAAAATAATTCAGCTTTTCTTACCTGCATGTTTGACAGTTTATTACATTATTTTTTGGCTCATGTTTTCTTCTCCTTCGTTTTCGTCCAGAGAGCTGCGGGCTCTGGTTGTGGAGATGGTGTTAGCAACAGATATGTCCTGCCATTTCCAGCAGGTGAAAGCCATGAAGAACTTTCTACAACAACCTGAAGGGTCAGTTGTCTTTTCCTAAACTGCTATTTACAATTTCCTCCCTAAACTCAGTGATTGATGTCCCCATTAACCTGTTTTCAGTCACTAATTACTAACCAATGGCCATTTAAAACCTAAATAAACCTGCCCTGAAGCAGGTAATCAGGGAAACACAGGGCAGCCAATTCTTTGTGACTGTTCTTCTGGAACAAACAAAGGTTGTTTTTCAGTGCTTGGTTTCTGCTCACTCAAGATTAAATTCTTAAATGAAATCAGTATGGTGCCAAAAGGTGCTATATGTCATGCATCATAAGGTACAGGTATATATCAGGCTATAACTCACTCTAAGGTACAAACACAGCTCTTTTTCCAACCTGTGCTTGAGGTACTGGCAGCAGCTGAGTAATTGTGTGGTCATATTGTGTGGCTGGAGATGGCTGGTATGCTGGTAAGCAAAAAGAAATAAAAATCAAATAGAATAAGTCAAATCTCATCAGTTTACTTTATCTTAAAGTTCAACTGTATAATGCAATTCACTTAAATGAACCTATAACATTGTTGCATGAATTTCCAGATTAGCCTTCGGCCTGCCTTTCATAAAAATTTCGAGAAAATGTCTGAATGTACAAGTTGATACCTAAATAGCCATCCAAAGAAGGCCCAGAGATTGTGGCACACAAAGCGTATTTACATCAATATGTATGACGAGTTGCATAAACTGTATTCTGCTTTATATCTCTTAATTTGGACTCCAAAGACTCACTGGGGGCTTATAATATTACATAATATATTTTGATAAAAAAGTAGACATAGCTTTAGGGTCTGAGAAGTAAATTGAATCATGAGGAAGTCATAATCCTGCATTCTTTGTAATTGCCCTCAATTCGCCTGAAAAGCAGACTAACCTTTAAAGGCAAAATAGCTGTCCTTCAGACTGACTTTAATTCATTTAAATTTCTTATCTCAGTAAGGAAAAAGCAGTTTCACTGTTTTGCTTAATAGATTCAAGTCAGTGCAGTCCCTGCATGAAGCTCATACAGTGAATTATGCTAACGTGTACATTAAATTAAATGACAAGCATGATGTGCTACACCAGTGCAGGAATTGGAACATAAACTGGTCTTGCAGTACACCTACCCTACACACCATCCTCTAGTTTCAAACACCAACTCTGATCATGTATAAAGAAGGGAAAAAAAAGTTGAGCGGCAGAGTGGACACTCAAAGTACACCCTTTGACACACCATAGTATGTTATTTGATAGGGTGTTATTCAGCCTGTTTTAAGAGCTGTTCTCGTGTTTATATTTCCTCAGGCAAACGTGGAGAACTATAGTTGATCTGTTATGATGTATCATCAGACCTATAACAACTGATCCTAATAATATTCCACATATCTGATCCCTAAAATTAGAGTAGAAAGAGGGCAGCTTTTTAAACTAAATATAAATGCTACTTGGTATGTTTTTTAATATTCTTACCTTGGTTCAGAAAGATAAAGGACTGCTTTATAGGGGACTGAACACTAGTTAGGCGATAAATGGGACGTTATTCTATTCCTTAAAGAGATTGCGCTGCCAGTATCTTTGGGCACTTCCTCACAGAACTTCCTCGTTACACATTTGGAGCCCGCCACCCTCCAGATCGGCTTATCACTGCTGTACATGCAGACACAGTGGTGCAGGTGCTGAATAGAAATAAAAGTGCTATCAAGCAAACTATCGTATGACATCATGAGTCATCGCAGCTTGTGTGGCTCCAGCAAAGACAGAAACAGGCGACAAGGAACTCGTTGACCTTCAGAGTATTCTTTTCATTGTGATAATGCCTAACATTCATCGCCATCTGAAAACTGCTCTAACAGCACCCACCTGGAGACAAGGAGCTTCCCAAGAGTATAAATATATATATAAAGGCATCAGTGATATTATACTTCCTGGAAGTGTGAATATAAATCAAAAACGAAAAGTGCTGACTGCAAGGTAATCATCACACTAAAGTTCATACACATGCACATAAATAAGAGATTGCAGTCTGCAGCTGTGATGCTGAATGGACTCTAATGTGAAGTAATTCAAACCAGTCTGCTGCAGGCATGTTTAGAGTGCACTTCAAGACTCAATCTGCCACAAATGGAACGAGGGGAAATGTGAGCTCGTCATTCTCACCTCTTTTTAACCTTGCGCTCTGTGTTCATGTGGGCCTCTCTGTGTATGTGTGTCTTGTCTATTTTCTTTACTGGTCTGTGTCTGTCCCCTCATGCATCAGTCCATTAAACAAGATATTTTCCCATGGTTATCAGGTGATATCGCATACACCATGTCCAATGAGGAGGCACCATGCCTCTTCACACTGTGTTAGAAGACAAAGGGCCAGTAAGCCTAATGGAGGCAGTATGATTAAAAGGGGTTTTTCATCTCTGTTCTTTTGCACTGCAGTTTTGAGTTGCGATTTAAGTTCAAGCAGAAGTAAAAATGTGCTAATCAGTGCTTGTATTTACTTGAGCCTCCCTTTAACAATCACTGAGAATTATTTTTTTTATTCTTTTGTGTGAAAGCTGCTGGTCCTTCTAAGAAATTTCTAAAGAACGTTGAACAGAAAAAGTCATATTTCCTCAAGAAACCAAAAACAATTCAACTGGCTTAAGTTTTTTATTTCACAAATACCATGAGAAGACTAACACCGATAAATTAACTAATCCCATAAACAAACACAACTGACCCATTGACTGTTGCACCTTAGTCTGCAAGCCATGGTTCTGAACTGATTTACAAGTTTTTATAACTTTTAAACTACTGAGTTAGTTTATGCTTCTAATCCAACTCTTTGTTTGACAAAGTCAAATAACAAGCCATTTGTCATGTTTACTGAACTTGGAGTTTATGTGTGTGTTCCAGCATTGACAAGCCCAAAGCCCTGTCCCTACTGCTGCACACAGCAGACATTAGCCATCCAGCCAAAAGCTGGGACCTCCACCACCGCTGGACCACCTCCCTGCTTGAAGAGTTCTTCAGACAGGTGAGTGGATCACTCAACAGCTCCACCGTGTGCCTGTTGGATGTACATAGAGTTAACACGGCATGCTTTTCAGCTGACCATGATGCAAAGCTGCAATGCATTCACCAATCTATGGTTTTCATTTACTCTGCATGGTTGGAACAAAGCCAGATAACCCTGTGGTGCTGCAATAAATCTATGTGTCCCTCTTTATTTAATTTGCTTGCGTTTAGGCTGAATATTGAAAACTGCTTTATTGAGTTTTCAGTGTTGGATGAAGTGCATTAAAATTCTTTACATTTATTAGTTAACAATCATATTATTTGTATGGAAATACAAATGACAATATGCACCTGTAACTGTAAGTTAACAAAGACAACTAAAACAAAACTAGAATGTAATGCTGGCAAACCCCCAAAATATTTGGGATCCAGGCATTAATACATTGCGTAATATCTGAGAATACTAATTGATACAGTTTTGCCAACGGAATATGTGTCTTTTCTTGCTGAATATATAAGATCTCAATGACTTAACAGTCTGCAGCTGTTGATCTGGTCTTTAGTCAAACCCACACACACACACACTCACACACACACACACACACACACACACACACACACACACACACACAC